>OZ025275.1:12412373-12629873 GCA_964019165.1 Mastigias papua
TTGGCCAAAAAGTAAGGCTATAGCCTTGGTATTTTGCTCAAAAATGACCAAATTTGAAATTGATTGATTTTGATTGCAGATTGAAAAGTGATGAAAATGAGCGATTTTTGGCCAAAAAGTAAGGCTATAGCCTTGGTATTTTGCTCAAAAATGACCAAATTTGAAATTGATTGATTTTGATTGCAGATTGAAAAGTGATGAAAATGAGCGATTTTTGGCCAAAAAGTAAGGCTATAGCCTTGGTATTTTGCTCAAAAATGACCAAATTTGAAATTGATTGATTTTGATTGCAGATTGAAAAGTGATGAAAATGAGCGATTTTTGGCCAAAAAGTAAGGCTATAGCCTTGGTATTTTGCTCAAAAATGACCAAATTTGAAATTGATTGATTTTGATTGCAGATTGAAAAGTGATGAAAATGAGCGATTTTTGGCCAAAAAGTAAGGCTATAGCCTTGGTAGTTTGCTCAAAAATGACCAAATTTGAAATTGATTGATTTTGATTGCAGATTGAAAAGTGATGAAAATGAGCGATTTTTGGCCAAAAAGTAAGGCTATAGCCTTGGTATTTTGCTCAAAAATGACCAAATTTGAAATTGATTGATTTTGATTGCAGATTGAAAAGTGATGAAAATGAGCGATTTTTGGCCAAAAAGTAAGGCTATAGCCTTGGTATTTTGCTCAAAAATGACCAAATTTGAAATTGATTGATTTTGATTGCAGATTGAAAAGTGATGAAAATGAGCGATGTTTGGCCAAAAAGTAAGGCTATAGCCTTGGTATTTTGCTCAAAAATGACCAAATTTGAAATTGATTGATTTTGATTGCAGATTGAAAAGTGATGAAAATGAGCGATTTTTGGCCAAAAAGTAAGGCTATAGCCTTGGTATTTTGCTCAAAAATGACCAAATTTGAAATTGATTGATTTTGATTGCAGATTGAAAAGTGATGAAAATGAGCGATTTTTGGCCAAAAAGTAAGGCTATAGCCTTGGTATTTTGCTCAAAAATGACCAAATTTGAAATTGATTGATTTTGATTGCAGATTGAAAAGTGATGAAAATGAGCGATGTTTGGCCAAAAAGTAAGGCTATAGCCTTGGTATTTTGCTCAAAAATGACCAAATTTGAAATTGATTGATTTTGATTGCAGATTGAAAAGTGATGAAAATGAGCGATTTTTGGCCAAAAAGTAAGGCTATAGCCTTGGTATTTTGCTCAAAAATGACCAAATTTGAAATTGATTGATTTTGATTGCAGATTGAAAAGTGATGAAAATGAGCGATTTTTGGCCAAAAAGTATGGCTATAGCCTTGGTATTTTGCTCAAAAATGACCAAATTTGAAATTGATTGATTTTGATTGCAGATTGAAAAGTGATGAAAATGAGCGATTTTTGGCCAAAAAGTAAGGCTATAGCCTTGGTAGTTTGCTCAAAAATGACCAAATTTGAAATTGATTGATTTTGATTGCAGATTGAAAAGTGATGAAAATGAGCGATTTTTGGCCAAAAAGTAAGGCTATAGCCTTGGTATTTTGCTCAAAAATGACCAAATTTGAAATTGATTGATTTTGATTGCAGATTGAAAAGTGATGAAAATGAGCGATTTTTGGCCAAAAAGTAAGGCTATAGCCTTGGTAGTTTGCTCAAAAATGACCAAATTTGAAATTGATTGATTTTGATTGCAGATTGAAAAGTGATGAAAATGAGCGATTTTTGGCCAAAAAGTAAGGCTATAGCCTTGGTATTTTGCTCAAAAATGACCAAATTTGAAATTGATTGATTTTGATTGCAGATTGAAAAGTGATGAAAATGAGCGATTTTTGGCCAAAAAGTAAGGCTATAGCCTTGGTATTTTGCTCAAAAATGACCAAATTTGAAATTGATTGATTTTGATTGCAGATTGAAAAGTGATGAAAATGAGCGATTTTTGGCCAAAAAGTAAGGCTATAGCCTTGGTATTTTGCTCAAAAATGACCAAATTTGAAATTGATTGATTTTGATTGCAGATTGAAAAGTGATGAAAATGAGCGATTTTTGGCCAAAGAGTAAGGCTATAGCCTTGGTATTTTGCTCAAAAATGACCAAATTTGAAATTGATTGATTTTGATTGCAGATTGAAAAGTGATGAAAATGAGCGATTTTTGGCCAAAAAGTAAGGCTATAGCCTTGGTATTTTGCTCAAAAATGACCAAATTTGAAATTGATTGATTTTGATTGCAGATTGAAAAGTGATGAAAATGAGCGATTTTTGGCCAAAAAGTAAGGCTATAGCCTTGGTATTTTGCTCAAAAATGACCAAATTTGAAATTGATTGATTTTGATTGCAGATTGAAAAGTGATGAAAATGAGCGATTTTTGGCCAAAAAGTAAGGCTATAGCCTTGGTATTTTGCTCAAAAATGACCAAATTTGAAATTGATTGATTTTGATTGCAGATTGAAAAGTGATGAAAATGAGCGATTTTTGGCCAAAAAGTAAGGCTATAGCCTTGGTATTTTGCTCAAAAATGACCAAATTTGAAATTGATTGATTTTGATTGCAGATTGAAAAGTGATGAAAATGAGCGATTTTTGGCCAAAAAGTAAGGCTATAGCCTTGGTATTTTGCTCAAAAATGACCAAATTTGAAATTGATTGATTTTGATTGCAGATTGAAAAGTGATGAAAATGAGCGATTTTTGGCCAAAAAGTAAGGCTATAGCCTTGGTATTTTGCTCAAAAATGACCAAATTTGAAATTGATTGATTTTGATTGCAGATTGAAAAGTGATGAAAATGAGCGATTTTTGGCCAAAAAGTAAGGCTATAGCCTTGGTATTTTGCTCAAAAATGACCAAATTTGAAAGTGATTGATGTTGATTGCAGATTGAAAAGTGATGAAAATGAGCGATTTTTGGCCAAAAAGTAAGGCTATAGCCTTGGTATTTTGCTCAAAAATGACCAAATTTGAAATTGATTGATTTTGATTGCAGATTGAAAAGTGATGAAAATGAGCGATTTTTGGCCAAAACGTAAGGCTATAGCCTTGGTATTTTGCTCAAAAATGACCAAATTTGAAATTGATTGATTTTGATTGCAGATTGAAAAGTGATGAAAATGAGCGATTTTTGGCCAAAAAGTAAGGCTATAGCCTTGGTAGTTTGCTCAAAAATGACCAAATTTGAAATTGATTGATTTTGATTGCAGATTGAAAAGTGATGAAAATGAGCGATTTTTGGCCAAAAAGTAAGGCTATAGCCTTGGTATTTTGCTCAAAAATGACCAAATTTGAAATTGATTGATTTTGATTGCAGATTGAAAAGTGATGAAAATGAGCGATTTTTGGCCAAAAAGTAAGGCTATAGCCTTGGTATTTTGCTCAAAAATGACCAAATTTGAAATTGATTGATTTTGATTGCAGATTGAAAAGTGATGAAAATGAGCGATTTTTGGCCAAAAAGTAAGGCTATAGCCTTGGTATTTTGCTCAAAAATGACCAAATTTGAAATTGATTGATTTTGATTGCAGATTGAAAAGTGATGAAAATGAGCGATTTTTGGCCAAAAAGTAAGGCTATAGCCTTGGTATTTTGCTCAAAAATGACCAAATTTGAAATTGATTGATTTTGATTGCAGATTGAAAAGTGATGAAAATGAGCGATTTTTGGCCAAAAAGTAAGGCTATAGCCTTGGTATTTTGCTCAAAAATGACCAAATTTGAAATTGATTGATTTTGATTGCAGATTGAAAAGTGATGAAAATGAGCGATTTTTGGCCAAAAAGTAAGGCTATAGCCTTGGTATTTTGCTCAAAAATGACCAAATTTGAAATTGATTGATTTTGATTGCAGATTGAAAAGTGATGAAAATGAGCGATTTTTGGCCAAAAAGTAAGGCTATAGCCTTGGTATTTTGCTCAAAAATGACCAAATTTGAAATTGATTGATTTTGATTGCAGATTGAAAAGTGATGAAAATGAGCGATTTTTGGCCAAAAAGTAAGGCTATAGCCTTGGTATTTTGCTCAAAAATGACCAAATTTGAAATTGATTGATTTTGATTGCAGATTGAAAAGTGATGAAAATGAGCGATTTTTGGCCAAAAAGTAAGGCTATAGCCTTGGTATTTTGCTCAAAAATGACCAAATTTGAAATTGATTGATTTTGATTGCAGATTGAAAAGTGATGAAAATGAGCGATATTTGGCCAAAACGTAAGGCTATAGCCTTGGTATTTTGCTCAAAAATGACCAAATTTGAAATTGATTGATTTTGATTGCAGATTGAAAAGTGATGAAAATGAGCGATTTTTGGCCAAAAAGTAAGGCTATAGCCTTGGTATTTTGCTCAAAAATGACCAAATTTGAAATTGATTGATTTTGATTGCAGATTGAAAAGTGATGAAAATGAGCGATTTTTGGCCAAAAAGTAAGGCTATAGCCTTGGTATTTTGCTCAAAAATGACCAAATTTGAAATTGATTGATTTTGATTGCAGATTGAAAAGTGATGAAAATGAGCGATTTTTGGCCAAAAAGTAAGGCTATAGCCTTGGTATTTTGCTCAAAAATGACCAAATTTGAAATTGATTGATTTTGATTGCAGATTGAAAAGTGATGAAACTGAGCGATTTTTGGCCAAAAAGTAAGGCTATAGCCTTGGTATTTTGCTCAAAAATGACCAAATTTGAAATTGATTGATTTTGATTGCAGATTGAAAAGTGATGAAAATGAGCGATTTTTGGCCAAAAAGTAAGGCTATAGCCTTGGTATTTTGCTCAAAAATGACCAAATTTGAAATTGATTGATTTTGATTGCAGATTGAAAAGTGATGAAAATGAGCGATTTTTGGCCAAAAAGTAAGGCTATAGCCTTGGTATTTTGCTCAAAAATGACCAAATTTGAAATTGATTGATTTTGATTGCAGATTGAAAAGTGATGAAAATGAGCGATTTTTGGCCAAAAAGTAAGGCTATAGCCTTGGTATTTTGCTCAAAAATGACCAAATTTGAAATTGATTGATTTTGATTGCAGATTGAAAAGTGATGAAAATGAGCGATTTTTGGCCAAAAAGTAAGGCTATAGCCTTGGTATTTTGCTCAAAAATGACCAAATTTGAAATTGATTGATTTTGATTGCAGATTGAAAAGTGATGAAAATGAGCGATTTTTGGCCAAAAAGTAAGGCTATAGCCTTGGTATTTTGCTCAAAAATGACCAAATTTGAAATTGATTGATTTTGATTGCAGATTGAAAAGTGATGAAAATGAGCGATTTTTGGCCAAAAAGTAAGGCTATAGCCTTGGTATTTTGCTCAAAAATGACCAAATTTGAAATTGATTGATTTTGATTGCAGATTGAAAAGTGATGAAAATGAGCGATTTTTGGCCAAAAAGTAAGGCTATAGCCTTGGTATTTTGCTCAAAAATGACCAATGATTGATTTTGATTGCAGATTGAAAAGTGATGAAAATGAGCGATTTTTGGCCAAAAAGTAAGGCTATAGCCTTGGTATTTGCTCGTCGAGTATAAAATGACCAACGCAGAGTACTTGATTGATTTTGATTGCAGATTGAAAAGTGATGAAAATGAGCGATTTTTGGCCAAAAAGTAAGGCTATAGCCTTGGTATTTTGCTCAAAAATGACCAAATTTGAAATTGATTGATTTTGATTGCAGATTGAAAAGTGATGAAAATGAGCGATTTTTGGCCAAAAAGTAAGGCTATAGCCTTGGTATTTTGCTCAAAAATGACCAAATTTGAAATTGATTGATTTTGATTGCAGATTGAAAAGTGATGAAAATGAGCGATTTTTGGCCAAAAAGTAAGGCTATAGCCTTGGTATTTTGCTCAAAAATGACCAAATTTGAAATTGATTGATTTTGATTGCAGATTGAAAAGTGATGAAAATGAGCGATTTTTGGCCAAAAAGTAAGGCTATAGCCTTGGTATTTTGCTCAAAAATGACCAAATTTGAAATTGATTGATTTTGATTGCAGATTGAAAAGTGATGAAAATGAGCGATTTTTGGCCAAAAAGTAAGGCTATAGCCTTGGTATTTTGCTCAAAAATGACCAAATTTGAAATTGATTGATTTTGATTGCAGATTGAAAAGTGATGAAAATGAGCGATTTTTGGCCAAAAAGTAAGGCTATAGCCTTGGTATTTTGCTCAAAAATGACCAAATTTGAAATTGATTGATTTTGATTGCAGATTGAAAAGTGATGAAAATGAGCGATTTTTGGCCAAAAAGTAAGGCTATAGCCTTGGTATTTTGCTCAAAAATGACCAAATTTGAAATTGATTGATTTTGATTGCAGATTGAAAAGTGATGAAAATGAGCGATTTTTGGCCAAAAAGTAAGGCTATAGCCTTGGTATTTTGCTCAAAAATGACCAAATTTGAAATTGATTGATTTTGATTGCAGATTGAAAAGTGATGAAAATGAGCGATTTTTGGCCAAAAAGTAAGGCTATAGCCTTGGTATTTTGCTCAAAAATGACCAAATTTGAAATTGATTGATTTTGATTGCAGATTGAAAAGTGATGAAAATGAGCGATTTTTGGCCAAAAAGTAAGGCTATAGCCTTGGTATTTTGCTCAAAAATGACCAAATTTGAAATTGATTGATTTTGATTGCAGATTGAAAAGTGATGAAAATGAGCGATTTTTGGCCAAAAAGTAAGGCTATAGCCTTGGTATTTTGCTCAAAAATGACCAAATTTGAAATTGATTGATTTTGATTGCAGATTGAAAAGTGATGAAAATGAGCGATTTTTGGCCAAAAAGTAAGGCTATAGCCTTGGTATTTTGCTCAAAAATGACCAAATTTGAAATTGATTGATTTTGATTGCAGATTGAAAAGTGATGAAAATGAGCGATTTTTGGCCAAAAAGTAAGGCTATAGCCTTGGTATTTTGCTCAAAAATGACCAAATTTGAAATTGATTGATTTTGATTGCAGATTGAAAAGTGATGAAAATGAGCGATTTTTGGCCAAAAAGTAAGGCTATAGCCTTGGTATTTTGCTCAAAAATGACCAAATTTGAAATTGATTGATTTTGATTGCAGATTGAAAAGTGATGAAAATGAGCGATTTTTGGCCAAAAAGTAAGGCTATAGCCTTGGTATTTTGCTCAAAAATGACCAAATTTGAAATTGATTGATTTTGATTGCAGATTGAAAAGTGATGAAAATGAGCGATTTTTGGCCAAAAAGTAAGGCTATAGCCTTGGTATTTTGCTCAGAAATGACCAAATTTGAAATTGATTGATTTTGATTGCAGATTGAAAAGTGATGAAAATGAGCGATTTTTGGCCAAAAAGTAAGGCTATAGCCTTGGTATTTTGCTCAAAAATGACCAAATTTGAAATTGATTGATTTTGATTGCAGATTGAAAAGTGATGAAAATGAGCGATTTTTGGCCAAAAAGTAAGCCTATAGCCTTGGTATTTTG
Organism: Mastigias papua; assembly: GCA_964019165.1. NCBI lineage: Eukaryota > Metazoa > Cnidaria > Scyphozoa > Rhizostomeae > Mastigiidae > Mastigias > Mastigias papua. The sequence goes on from OZ025275.1 coordinate 12,419,793, forward strand.
CTCAAAAATGACCAAATTTGAAATTGATTGATTTTGATTGCAGATTGAAAAGTGATGAAAATGAGCGATTTTTGGCCAAAAAGTAAGGCTATAGCCTTGGTATTTTGCTCAAAAATGACCAAATTTGAAATTGATTGATTTTGATTGCAGATTGAAAAGTGATGAAAATGAGCGATTTTTGGCCAAAAAGTAAGGCTATAGCCTTGGTATTTTGCTCAAAAATGACCAAATTTGAAATTGATTGATTTTGATTGCAGATTGAAAAGTGATGAAAATGAGCGATTTTTGGCCAAAAAGTAAGGCTATAGCCTTGGTATTTTGCTCAAAAATGACCAAATTTGAAATTGATTGATTTTGATTGCAGATTGAAAAGTGATGAAAATGAGCGATTTTTGGCCAAAAAGTAAGCCTATAGCCTTGGTATTTTGCTCAAAAATGACCAAATTTGAAATTGATTGATTTTGATTGCAGATGGAAAAGTGATGAAAATGAGCGATTTTTGGCCAAAAAGTAAGGCTATAGCCTTGGTATTTTGCTCAAAAATGACCAAATTTGAAATTGATTGATTTTGATTGCAGATTGAAAAGTGATGAAAATGAGCGATTTTTGGCCAAAAAGTAAGGCTATAGCCTTGGTATTTTGCTCAAAAATGACCAAATTTGAAATTGATTGATTTTGATTGCAGATTGAAAAGTGATGAAAATGAGCGATTTTTGGCCAAAAAGTAAGGCTATAGCCTTGGTATTTTGCTCAAAAATGACCAAATTTGAAATTGATTGATTTTGATTGCAGATTGAAAAGTGATGAAAATGAGCGATTTTTGGCCAAAAAGTAAGGCTATAGCCTTGGTATTTTGCTCAAAAATGACCAAATTTGAAATTGATTGATTTTGATTGCAGATTGAAAAGTGATGAAAATGAGCGATTTTTGGCCAAAAAGTAAGGCTATAGCCTTGGTATTTTGCTCAAAAATGACCAAATTTGAAATTGATTGATTTTGATTGCAGATTGAAAAGTGATGAAAATGAGCGATTTTTGGCCAAAAAGTAAGGCTATAGCCTTGGTATTTTGCTCAAAAATGACCAAATTTGAAATTGATTGATTTTGATTGCAGATTGAAAAGTGATGAAAATGAGCGATTTTTGGCCAAAAAGTAAGGCTATAGCCTTGGTATTTTGCTCAAAAATGACCAAATTTGAAATTGATTGATTTTGATTGCAGATTGAAAAGTGATGAAAATGAGCAATTTTTGGCCAAAAAGTAAGGCTATAGCCTTGGTATTTTGCTCAAAAATGACCAAATTTGAAATTGATTGATTTTGATTGCAGATTGAAAAGTGATGAAAATGAGCGATTTTTGGCCAAAAAGTAAGCCTATAGCCTTGGTATTTTGCTCAAAAATGACCAAATTTGAAATTGATTGATTTTGATTGCAGATTGAAAAGTGATGAAAATGAGCGAGTTTTGGCCAAAAAGTAAGGCTATAGCCTTGGTATTTTGCTCAAAAATGACCAAATTTGAAATTGATTGATTTTGATTGCAGATTGAAAAGTGATGAAAATGAGCGATTTTTGGCCAAAAAGTAAGGCTATAGCCTTGGTATTTTGCTCAAAAATGACCAAATTTGAAATTGATTGATTTTGATTGCAGATTGAAAAGTGATGAAAATGAGGGATTTTTGGCCAAAAAGTAAGCCTATAGCCTTGGTATTTTGCTCAAAAAGGACCAAATTTGAAATTGATTGATTTTGATTGCAGATTGAAAAGTGATGAAAATGAGCGATTTTTGGCCAAAAAGTAAGGCTATAGCCTTGGTATTTTGCTCAAAAATGACCAAATTTTAAATTGATTGATTTTGATTGCAGATTGAAAAGTGATGAAAATGAGCCAGACCGGTAAATGTGGAGTTGAAAGTACATAATATGAAGTGTTATGACGTGAGTAAAATACTTAGGTTATAGCCTGATTTATTACTCGAAAATGGTTTATTCTCATCAGTTGTTAGTCTGGAATGATAGTCAATGACTTTCAACATTGCTCATTTTAAAGCAAAATAGGAAAGCTATAGCTTGACGTCTTGACCAAAAATTGGTCATTGTCATAACTGTGTAATCTGAAAACAAAATGAATGAATTGTACGTCTGGTCATATTTGATTAAAGTACCAAGGCTGTAGCCTTACTAAATGGCTAAAAATGGCTGAATTTCATCACGTGTCAGTCTGCAATCAAACTGAATGAATTTCAAATTGTATCATTGTCAAGAGAATTCAAAGGCTATAGCCGTACTCTTTGGCGAAACATGGATCATTTTCGTCACTTGTCAATGTGCAAAGAAAAGTACTCAACTCCAAATTTGTTTCATTTGCGAGAAAAATACCAAGGCTATAGCCTTGATTGCTGGCCAAAGATGGCCCATTTTCATCATCACCTTTTAATCGGTCATTATAATCGATGAATATCACCCTCGGCAGTATTCCTCCGCGGTGATCTGTCGATTTCTCTTAGGGTTACATTTTGTCCTCTCGCTATCTCTATTGTCTGTTCGACTTTTTTATCAATGTCTTCGATGTCACAGATATCCAATATTTTCTGGTCGAAACCGTCAATGAGTGACCTATTGTCCTTGAGGGTAGCCGCAATTGAATTCAATCGTGTACTCAATTCATTGTCCATGCTAATATCCCTACGATCGCTAATGATCGAGCACGATTCTCGTTGTATCTTCGTAAGGATTGCCCTGTTGTCTCCTCGTACTGCCGTTAGCCTTCGAATTCCTTCTACATTTCCAGCGCCATGTGCACTGACTGTGGCGATGAACTCAGTTCCTTCACCGTCGGTTGATATATTTATTCAAAACCGAAAAACCTCGTAAATTGTCTAAAGTGCTCCCAGCCCCACGTTGGGCGCCATATGTTGTAAATACAGGGTCAGGAACAAAAGGACACCAAGTAGTACTTTTTGGTTAATTATAAATATGTACGAAACATTATAATCAGCTTAAATCCGAACGATAGTGCTCTGTACCGTTAACTGACTAAAATACGGAAACCTACGATTCAATATCTGATACGATAGATCACGTGATTTAATTGTCAATCAATACTACATATACGTGCATACGAGGCAAGTTTACAACAGATGGTTGAAGTTCATGGATCTTCTAGCTCCTGGAAGCAACTCACTTTAAGAGTGTCTCAAGGCTCTGTCCTTGGGCCTCCTCTCTTCAACATCTAGTAAAGACTCGTTCTTTCTTTAAACAATTCTAAAGTATGCAATAATAAATAAAAACTTTGAATTTTGCACCCACTGCCTTCTCGTCAGGAGCTTGGCATGCACGAATGGAGCGGGAAAGGTAAACACGTGTAGCTCCCAGTGGACTAGCCCCCCTGCCGCAGCTTTCACTGCATAAGCAGGAGTGCGGGCTAGGGCTAAAGGAAACGGAGATATGAGCCTCCCTATACACTTCTGGCGCTGGAATGAACTTTGACCTTGACTTTTTGAGGTATGGAGGCTTAAAAAGGGGAGCTAACACGAAAAAATACATAACTTGATAATTCAAAGAGATGACTAGATATCATCAAATTCACCTATTCGAAATTAGTGGTGAGATCGGCTAAAACTAGAAGACATCAATAGCATTTAATTTCATTTTTCATTTCATCACGAATTCCTTAAAGATTAAAATCAAACATACAGCATATGATTAGTTCTTGTTTGTAGTGTCTTCGAATTTCCCATCAAGCTCTGCGCTCCTTTGTCGATCTATCAGTTCTAGTTCGCGTATTTTCTAAAGTTAAAAAATCTTCTATTAGTGTCAGATGTTTACTTTGTCACGCATATTTACTTCATACTTTCGATATAAGATTCGCAGGCAGGCCTGCAACCAGGAATTTTCAAGGGCAAGCATCCAATTCACAAAAAAGGACGGCAAAACCTTCTTACAGAGAATATAGCTTGGATTAATATCCTTCAGCTTTAGTGAGGGAAATATATTAAGGTATTAAAGAAATTTCATGACTTGGTTGCTTTCAAGTTTAATGATGATTATAAGCAGATCTATTTGAGAAAATATAATAAACAGCACAAAAAGGGCGCTTTTACCCTTATGGGGAAATGAGGGGAAATGGGGGGAAATGGGGGAAAGGCCAGCAGGACCCAGTAGCTGCGCGCCTGGTGAATACACAAATGAGGGCCTTAAGAAGGCCGTCTCTTTTTTCTTGAATTGAAGCTAACCGCTATTTCTACACGGGATAGTATGCCCTACTTACTAAATAGGTAAGACGATTGGCCATTGGCTTTTCAATATCCATCCTTGCCTTTAACTGGGTCAAGCATCCCTGGTGGTATTAGGTAGGTAGCAAATAGCAATCAGGGCATTTTGTAGCATACTAATTACCGGGGAAATGTCCACAGTAGTCCCAGTGGTCTCCACAGTAGTGACCAATGAAAACAGAAACATTAACATTGGAATGAATAGATTAACACAGGAAATATTTACAAAAGTTTATGAGTTTATCAACTATCTTGGGTATCAAAAATCTGGTATTGATTTTTCTTAAGCAGTGAATCATTAATCTCTTACAAAAACATATAATTGTTAATTTTTTGTCTTGTTAATGCAAACATATAATGTACAAACAGATCGGACATAATTCAGGACACGTCACTATTCCTTCTACGTTGGCCAAAGAATGACTTAGAAAACATAGACAAAAGATTTACCCATTAAACCTATTCAAAATGGGTATTCTATTTGTGAGTCCCTGGCGTAGAAAAGAAGTATTACAAAGATATTCCCAATCACACGGGTCTGCAAGATTAAACCATTTAGTTTTTCTAGCTATTGAGCAGAAATGACTTATTGAAAACTACAGTCTGATGGAAAGATTCAACAAGTTCTTGTAAAGTAAGAACAGCTCAATTGGTGAGGTTTTGTGAACGGACACCAGTCAGGTTATGACGAAGAGAATTATGTTCTTTGATAGAAATAAGTATTCAACGGAAATTGCTATTTTCAAAACAGAGGAGGACAGGGTTTGACACAATATTGTATGACATAATAATCTTACTTGAGATATTTCTGTATTTATGAGACTTCTGTATTTTGCCCCTTGTCCTAATGCTTCCATTTCATCCAAAAATTTTCTTCGCTCTTCAATTTCCATTAGTACTATATTAAAAACAAAAAGAATTGAGAAGGAACTGATGGAAATAGAAAGAAACATGATCAAGAATCAAGAGCCAGAGTCAAAGCGAGAATAGCCGCAATTACACCCATTGCCACTGTATCTTCAAGGCTTACTCAATCATGTAATGAATAATGAATAATGAATAATGAATAATGAATAATCAATAATCAATAATCAATAATCAATAATCAATAATCAACAATCAATCATCAACAATATAAGCGAAAAATGCTACCTTCTTCAAATCTATCGATTTCATCTTCTGGCTCCATATCAATAACAGTCTTCTTTTTTACACTATGAACTGGTGGCTTATCACGGCCATACGCCATCATGTTCTGCAACATTTCTTTATCTTTTTCTGTTATAGCCTCTGGTTGAAAATCATTATCGAAAAATACATTCTTCTGAAAAATTTGGGTACAGAAAAACAGTGATAAAAGGTTACATGATCTAAAAGTAAAGATAGAGCGAGTGAGAAAGGGTACAGAGTTCCTGAAATATCTCTCCAATTTTCTACCTAGATATACTCTGAGTGATTTATACTAATTTTGCGTTCGGTCTCACTTTGATTAATCACGATGCCATTTATCATGTTCCTGCTAAAAATGTGAATTCAGTCATAACCTTATCCTGCCTAATTTAATGGAAAAGTTAGAATCCGTTCAGTACTCTATTTCTTTGGCGGTTACAGGTACATGGAGAAGAACATCTCGTGAAAAGCTATGCACAGAGCTTGCCTGGGAGTGATTGAATTCCAGAAGATGGAGTAAACATCTCACTGTCTTCTTCAAGTACTTGAATAATCTTATTCCTGAGCACACAGTAGGTCCCATCCCCCCTCTCATTCACTCTGAATATAAGTACAGTCTGTGATATTATCTTTGCAACCAAGACGTCATTGGGCGATTGAAGGCGCGGACAGAAAAATTCGATTCTACCGTCTATCCTAATTGTAATCCAAATGGAATAAGCTTGAATCTAAGTGAGTCTTGCACCTTCGGTTGCAATATTTAAGAAATAGTTTTTTAAAAAGATTCCTCCCTCAATCAGGCCTGTCAATGGTATTCATGATCCAATGGGATTATCGTATCTCACTCAACAAAGGGTTGTTCTCACCAATTTGAATCTCCACAAATTTCAACATGATTATGGAAATACGCTAAATCCAATGTGCTGAACATGCGATGGAATTGAAGATACGGAACACCTTCTGGTACTCTTCCCATCTTTTGATATTCAAAGATGAAATCTTTTCGCTCAAACTGCAGAATTGCTACGGCCATCTGCAAACATAATCGACCCTTCCAGTGACTCTTTGACGCACCTTTTACTATACGGTCCGTGATCAGGATCTTTCTTTTGGCGCAAACAGAGCTATACTTGAAATGATTCTACCGGTTCATTCGCGAAACTGGTCAGTTTGACTAGTGTCTCTTTAACTTCGGTCATCTACCAGTTAACGTATAATCTGTTAGGTATCTAGCTATTTGTAGTGTATTGTATGTAGTTGACGTTCTATCGAATAACTCGTTTCCCCTTCCACTCGAATATTCGCTCGAGTTCCCCTTAAGATAGTAACCGATGGCTCCGCCATTTCTAGATCTTTCAAAACACATAACTGCGTTGTTCGAGTTATCAAATTATTGATTGTCAAGTAGTTGGGGGGGGGGGGGGTACTCAGCGTATATTGTTCCCCATGGTATCGTCTTTGCAGTGTTGTGGTATAGTCTTTGTAGTATTTGCAAAGTAGCATCAGAAATGTTTTGCTCACTGTACGATGTATTGTAATAGTTATACAGATAAAAAAGTAATTATGGTATACTTGTCACATAGGGAAATCTGCTTCATAAATCAAGGCGAAAACATTTGTAGAGTTCAAAATGCTACCTCCTGAGGTATAGAACTTACAATAGTCACAACACAATCATTACTTTCATCAACAAATGATTCATTTATTGGCATGGCTTTGAAGGTTAAGGAAATGACCAGACAGCCACAGCCAGATCTAGGACCTTAATAAAAAGTATAGTGGAGGGCTTTATGGAGACAAAGAAAAACATTTGACAACATCTTTCAAACTGTCGCAAAAGCAGGGAAACACTTTTTCTTCTAATATTTAATAAACAGCATTGACAATGCAGCGAAACGTCTTCACTGGCAACTAACCTTAATATAGGTTTGCCAATGCATTCAGCTGCGAATATTAAAGTGATAAACGCTGAAGCTACTGTCAATCATGAAATGCTTGCAGGTAATCATTTATAAAATACAATATTCAGCAGTTTCCATGTCATTCACGTCATTTCATAGACCTCATCAGAATTGCTCACTCTCCCCACATCTTCCTGTACGTAAATCAGGTTTATTTTGTGTTGTTCAATGTTTATGTATATATCACTGTTATCTGTAATGTATAGTCAGTCAGAGTTAAGTCAGAGTACCGTCAACAACATCGTCTCCTCTCTCTGCCTCCGTGTTCTCTGCACGTCAAATAATGATACGAGCTCAACATGGACATGGATCAACGAAGGATGTCACTGAACGAATATTTGCAGCTTATAGGAAGCACAATTCACTTTGCCATAACGTTGACCGTAGGTAAAACAGTGAGAGTGAAGATTTATCTATCGCTGCCCTTTAGGTTTGCCAATGCACTCAACCATGAATGTTAAAGTCATAAACATGGGTATTTAAGTCATATCAACAGAACAGCTGAAAGTAAAGCCTTTGCCAACTGAAAAGAGGAAAATGTAACTCACTCCCAGGTGCTGGTTGATATGAAACTTTATTCTGTTCCCTTAATGCATCAATAACTTCTTTTCTTCGTTTCCCAGAAGAAGCAAATCTTTTTCTTCCACTTGATTGTTTACTTCTTTCTCCCTGAGGTGGTCTACCAACTCCAGGCTTACTAGAAGTGGGAGCACAGCTCATTGGCAATGCTTGCCCCTCTGTAAAAAGCAAAAATTACTACACAGGTGGAGTAAAAAAATACAACTACACCAAGGGTCAGAAGTGAAACCCCATCTGCAAACTTTCCAAGTGATATCACTCCCTACTGTATAACTATATGGCTTTGGAATAGTAATTCACTGGAAAGAAATCAAGTGATTTTCCCACAAGGATAATGGTTGGCTGGGCAAAAAAGATCAAAAAACTAAGCAGGAATACATATTATAGTATACATCAGGTTGGTTCATGATATCCTTTGACAGCATTCCTTAATTTCTAGAAAGGTGCAAAATAATAGGAAATATTAAGTTCACTATACCTAAATAGAGTGGGAACAGTCTTCAAGCATACTGAAAAGTTTATTTCATCTGACACTTATCCGAGTATGAAATGTCAGATAATGACCAAAACATGACCTGAAATATATAGTCAGATGTAGATGCATGTGACATGATGGAAAATGCACCTAATTGGCTCCAAGATTGGCCAACTAACACCTGTTCACAAGTGTCAAATGAAAAAAGCTGCTCAGTATCCTAAAAGGATGTTCATACTTTTTTATCTATAGTGAAGTTCTGTAGTACCAACAGACTATTCAATTATTAATTTTTTGGAACAAACAGAGTAGCATCACATTCCCACTCTGTTCTGTGAATACACAAGTAAGATCATATAGATGCATATTAGCAGATACTAGCAGATAAACACAAAAGAAGATCAACTTTAGATTACTTTTAATATCATCTTGTAGCTTCCTTCTTTGAAAATTTGTCAGTTTTGATTCCTCCATCATGACTGTTGGAAGAAAAGGAATAAAGAACTCTCTCAAAAATAGGGAGAAGATGAGATAAGCTTGAAATATCCTCAAAATACAAAAGTTGATTTGGGACAACAGAAGCTGCCTGCTCTTCATTCTGACTCGTTTTTCTGAGTGCTCAAAACCACAACCAACAACTAACAATGGAACTATATACCCTTGAAACAAATGTGTGAAAGTCTAATGTGCCTGGAGACAATATAATATAAACTCAATATATGACACAGCTAGGTATAATTTGATGAGAAAAGATGCACTTGAAATGGTATGAACTAATTATAAACTCCTGCTTTCTGGCAATCAAAGGAGCAATAGGACTATACATGATAACCATCAATTTTGCTTCAAAAGGTACCAGAAATGATTTCTCACTTAATACATTATCTAAAGAATCTGTCTACAGTTCCAACATTCATGACAAAAGTTGCTTCAAAACAAAACATATCATTTTAGTCACTTATGCCAATGATGGATGTGTGCAGTCTATACTTCTGGGAGTGAATTTCAAGCTACTAGGGTTAGGATATCTGTACCATTTTGCATAGGCAAGTGGCATCATGCTCTTAGATCCCAAAAGTGGGGTCCTTATGAGTGAAAAGGGTTGGGATTTCTCAAAACAAAATAAGTGGTGAGGACAGGAAGTTTGGTCTAAGATTGCATCAGTTGGTTCTAATAAAGAAAGGTACAAACAGCATTGAAAATATTAGGAAAATAGCTTCAAGACAAAAGAGGAATTTATGCAAACAAAGTAATTTAACTTTTCCCAACCTTCCCCTGGAATATTGAAAATTTAACAAGTGGGGGCCTTACTGAGAGTGGAAGAGAGTCTGACATTTCTTTGGCAAAAATAGGTAGAGGGTGCTTATTCAGGATCAAAGAGTAGCTTTAGCACTAAGGACTACAAATATATAAACAATTTGCATTCTTTGACCTACAATAATCTCCTCAAAAAATAGTTCCAGACAGAGGCATGCACTACTTGCATAACCTTTACATGCATAGTGTAAGCTCAATTATATCAAATATTTTTAGAAAAGTGTGATAGGTGTAAAATCTATTAACTAACACAGCATGGTGCAAAGTCCCAAAGTGATACTATCATTTGTAATGAAATTTACCACGGCTTCCTTGTGAACTCATTCGGAATTTCATTCCATAATCAAACTGACGTAACAAAAATCTTATAATTGTGAGCTCTTTGCGTTACCATGGCATGGAGTCAAAAGTAACAGAATATTTTTTCGGAGTGAGCTTTACACAGAATGACGGTGAACACAGGCCCTGGAATGGCAGGCAGGTGTGCAGCTACTACAATGTTCGAAAATGTGCTATTGGCACGACAAATAGAACGTTTTGCATGAAAATCTAATTATATATTGCTCTGAGATGTCTCAATGGAGACCACTCTACAAAGTTTTATAAACTTTTCATGTGAGGTCAATTTTAGACATGATGACAGGGACTAGCTGTCTCTAGCTGGTACACTGTCATTATAGTAGCTAAGATCATTCCTAATGCTCAAGCAAAAAGCTATAATAAGAGGACAGGAGAGCAATTGAAAATGATATACCCTTTAGAAGATCAGATGTCTCTTTACTAATGTTTTGTGGCTTTCCTGCTGACCACATACCGCCTCTGGCAACGGAATGTTTTGGTCTTGCCGCCATATTTGTTTGATATTCAAAAAAAGATGGCCTCACAGTGGGAAAACCATCAGTCGTTGTGCCAGAAACGAGGCATGCATCCAATCAGTGAAGCCACTGCAAAGGTCAAACAAGCGCAATGCGAAGTGTCACATAATATTCCACCAAACTGAACATAGAATTAGGGGTAAGGGGAGGTGTCACACCACCGCTTTATGCTGAACCACCATAGTCTTTTGGCCCCTCAGCAAAAGTTGTAATAACAATCACTGATTATTGATAATCGAATTGCCTTATTGTATTGGTAATCAAAGTGCTTTGCTCAAATCTATCAGCATATTTCCTTTGCTACACCCACCCCCCCCCCCACTCAAAGAGTCATGTGGCACACTATTGCATAAAACACCATGGGTGCCATACTCGAGCAGAGAAAATTTCCAAGAACAGCCCTGATTATATATTGAAACAGAGCTAGAAATGCAGCAAATGACTCCTTGGTTAGAATAACCATTAGCTATATCAATAAATACTTGATATATAAATACAATAATTTATATGGTTAATTTACTTGTTGAGACTCTATAAACAACCCAGTGAAGTTTGTGCTATGATGCATTGGATTTTGTATAAAATGGAGAAAGCAGAATATCAATAATACTTTACTTGTTGGCATGGACCCATACATACAGAAAAGGAGAAAGCTCCACTTTGCAAAAAGTCCAAGATGGTGCATTAACTAGAACTGACCTTATGAGCCAAATGAGCTCTATGGAGAAAGTGACCCAGAAAAAAGCAAAAATCCAGGAGAGAGAAACAAAGAAACCAATATTCCTTGACAAAAATGTTTAACATATACCCCAGCTATATAATTCATACAGATATTATCATGCCCTGATATACAAAAATGTTTTAAGCAAAAGATGAAATGACTATAATTTAAATTCTAGCAAATCTACATATTAAAATGAATTGAATGGTATTATGATCCATTTTTAAAAATTATCAAAACCAATGTCAAATATCTGGTGTTGTATTTGTCATTGTGTGGCTGAAAAGAAGCAAAGGAATAACAGTCAGAATCAATAGGGTACAAACTAACAGAAAACTATATGAGTTGCATAAATAAAAGTGACAAAGGGCTATCAGAACAGTATATAATACCCTTTCAAACTACGGCTACAAATTTTGCTAGCAATTCCATCGTATTTGTCAACTGAATGCTTCCTGGTTTCTATCCTAAACTACTACCCTAAACACACTTACAAATTCTCTAGATCTAAAGAACTTGGTGAATGATGCAGAGTTAGGCCACATGCCAATTTGACAAATTTGTCTCCATACAAATGACTAAAATTTCTACATTTCTTGCATATATTTGCTAAATGGAGCACTTTTCACTGAAGAAAGATCCTTGGATAAAAAATCTTTATGGCCCATGTCTCATCCTCTATAGTGCCTTTCTTAACTTCAAAGCTCAACTCGTAACTTAACATTCAGTTTACTAAATACTTATTGAATGAATGCTATCCACGATCATCACGCTATACTTGTTGGATTTCGGGTATACTAAGACCAAAAATTTTCTAACGACAATAAAGGCTTACAATAAAAATTCCCACAAAATAAGAATGTATGGGTTGTTATTAATCAGGTGGAAATCTCGACCTTCCACTGAATCTATGCTTCAAACTTCTAGACCAGTGAAGTGTTTGTCTAAATCTCTCATTCAGACTACGGCTACAACACATAGACACAATAATCAACAATGAATTAATATCATCTCCATGAAATTCCAACCCATTTATAACAAGATGAGCAAGTGGACCAACGTTGGCCTATGATTTATAGCCACTTGGCTGCTACCCTAAACGGCAAATCCGCCTCAGTAGTGAGTTACCTTGATCCTAGGCCTCAATGCCTCAATCATCGTCATCTTCAGGGACAAAGATATTCCACTCTTCCAAAAATTCGGCTCCATACTTCGACATGACTGCTCCCACGTATACAAATGGAACTACAACAGCAAAAACTTTGATAAGGCCTAATCTGACTTGGGAAGGTGCTGATTCAATCGTGGCCTGCCCATCTTTGCTGTGGATAGATCGCCGCAAGCTGCCAGGCTTTGCAATTAATCTCAGGCTTTTCAACCCTGGAGCTACTGTTCTCGAAATCAGTCTTGCAGTAAAATAAATGACAATCATACCGTCACGGAATATTTTCTAAATGTCGGTGAAAGTGTAGTATGCCCCAAGTAGGTTCCTTGTTCAACTTACAAGTTCTACCAAGCTTTGGCAATGAGCAATGGCGACCAAGTCAACAAACTGCTGGGTGGCCGGACCGGAAATCTCGGTGTGATACATCTCCCCCCAAACAGAAAGGGAACTCAGGCCTAGCCAACAAACCAAAGTGAGCTTTCCAAGCATCAAGTAAGAATCTGGACTTGGTAGTGACTGGAGTGCTTCATAATCGATTGAATGCAAACCGAGAAAAGTTTCTAAAACTAATGGAGTGTAAGGTAGGAAAGATAAAAGATGGGTCCTTTATAAAGTGCTTCCACTTTGCAAAACCACGATTTTTCTCTTTTCTGTAAGATTTCACAGAAATTTCTTACCGTAACAGTAAAATGCTAAATCTTCCTTCCCTCCATGTATGTTCAGGGGAGCAGAGGTGACGCCAGCCACCCCAGACTAGGAGATTTTGCCGACCAAGCCCTTTTGAGACCGCGCCCACAACCAACTAGAAATCTCTTACCTCCTCAAACATGTATCCTTAAAGGCTTAAAGTCTAACGACTTAGCTTCTACCAAAAGGAAGGATGACACTGTAGTATGAAATAGCTTGCAAACAAGAACGATACGTGGGAAATATTTCGGACTTTTTGTCACATATCTAACGGTTCATTCAAACTTCCTTGTTCTTCTCAACATTGCCTTCTTTTTCCCTTCCAAATTGATTATCCAATTTATTCCTTTCAAACGCTCAACCTTCCTTCTGGTAAGTTACTGTCCGTTCAAGAGGAAGCACTGGCTTTAAACATTGCTTCATCATTTATATGCATGTTTACACAAGACACACGTCAAAAACACTAAATAAACATTGAACTGCAATCGATTAACTTGGATAACTCCAGGGTAAAGTAATCCTTGCTATACGGGGTTGTGAGTAATGGCAACCATGCAGGAAGAAAGGAGAACGGGCGAAATTACGGTTAATAGGGGGGAGATATGGAAAAAGGAAAAATGGAGGGAGGAAGAGAATATATAATGGAGAGGAGAGTTTATCGTTGTCACACAATGTCTCCGTTTACGTTCAGCAGAATCTTCTTGAAAGAATGCCTCAACACTGGGGTTGAGGAAACACTCCTAAAATCAATATGAGCAGAACAGAAAAAGAGAAAAAGAAGCGAACAGTAAGTTAACATCATTCTAAACATGTCTGGTAAAGCATATCAAATGCTTTAATCAATAAATAAACATCACCGGTGTCATACAAAGAAAAAACATACAAAAAAGTAAAATAGACTAAGCCTATATCCTTCGCAATGCTATCTACTAATTAATTGTAAAATCTATAATGTTTGTGTCATTACTATATTTCGTGAATCTTGGAATTAGTCCTCCGGGGACTTATTGATTTTTGATATTTTTTGGGTGGGAGCTTATTCGAGGGGCTTATAACACTTCGACACATTCGACACATGCAGCATCAAAAACTCATTATGAAAATGCTGTTTTTCCATAATACTAAAAACAGCCAAAATTCAACTATCAGTCTATACTAAAACCTCCATCTCCCTCTGTCCTGGGGACTTATTCGAGGGGGCCTATGAATGAAATGAAGTTTTAAAAATGGGGGTTCGAAGGGGCTGCTTCAGGTGGAACCTTTTTCGAGGGGACAAATTCAAGGATTTACGGTAATGATACAAGCACCATGGGGAAGTAAGAGGGTTTGAAGAGCAACCGAGTATGTGCATTCAAAGGTTAACAACGATCAAATCACCACCAGAAGAAACTAGATTGCTCGCTAGTGAGTCAAAATATATACGCAGATATCCAGGATAGTTCAAAAGCAGTAGATAAATTAAATTAATTTACAATAATACTTAAACAAAGATATATTACTCTCGATATTTGTTGAATACGAGTTCAACTACAGTAAAAGTGACCTATACGGCAGTGAAAGGAAGCCTCGATCTATGGGCTAAGAAGAAGGAGGAATCTATGTCATTCTTACTTCCCAATGCATTGCGACATGTTAAGGACATCTCAACCAGTAAAAGAATACAATTCATAAGGAAACGCAGTTGTGGTGAAATATACTGAAACCTCTATGATAAAATTCTGCAAACATTGACTACGAAATGAGACCTTTATATCGTAGAAAAACGTCCAATTGTGACTGGACCTACAATATAAGCACAGTTTGCAACGCATGCAGAAACAACAGGAAAGCAACAGTTTTTCGAGCTAGATTGGTGACCAGGAAGTAGCACGAAAAATGCATATTCAAAAAGGATTCAAATCCTACTTCGTACTGGAGGAAAGCATCACATTTCTGGTTTAAAGAACAAACAATACTATTTTTCCAAACAATCAGAAAATTAAATCAGACTACAGGTTCAGGAAATTTACAATTCAAATTTAGCACATCAATTTAGGGGAATGTCAGTATACATACAAACATTTTAATAAAATTTCTTTCCTAACATGTATAATGCCACCTCATTCCGCACTAGCTCTATTCAATAAAAGACACATTCGACTCTTGAAATGATTTCGGAAGACTAAGGTAATGAAGGGACAAACATTGGGTAAAAAATGATGAAAGAGATTAACCCATAAAATGACAAGGGGTGCAATATCGTCCAGCAGATGATAACTGTCCTCAAATGTAACATTTGTTCCTCCAATGTAAGCTTAAGAAGACAAGTTACGCAAAACAAACCTGTTTCAAACTGTTCACATTTATACCTAATAGAATTATTACATAAAAGCCTTTGCAATAGTCTAGCTGTTTATTACGGCGACAGTGAATTTAAGATTCATTTCAAATCATTTCAGTTTTGACATAAGTTGTGGGCGAGTTATTCTTCTCAATTCCTTGAATATTACATCTTCCGAGATGAATTCAATGCGCTCATTAACTATTGCGAATAGGCAAAGAAGGAATGAATGAGAACAGTGTCATGTTAGGAAATAGATGTAGTATGTGCTAGGAGAACTGATCATTGAGTTCTTGGGATGGCCTCAGGAAATCTTTTATCACCGTGTGGCTTAAAAACAGATGATACAAGAACTAACTATGGCCCAAAATGGTTGGGGCCCTTAGCTCCTGGGGTAAGGTGCCTCAAACTGCGCTACGTCAATGAATGTTTCTCAACCTCTGTGCTGTGACACATTAATGAGCCACGAGAGATTATCAGATGTGCCATGTAAATGCCCAATTTTATCTGATGGCTCGAAAATTAACTAGCACAAAGGGCATGTCTTCTTACATCTATGAATGTGGGTTACATGTGGCTACAGATAGATGTAATGTCTTCCCACTAGAAAACAACTGTGAACTAACTGCAGCTACTCAAAGAAAAGAGTACTGACATATTGTTTGGGACGGTGTGCCATGTGAGTTTTCAAATGTAAAATACCAGTCGTTTGTTGAAAAAATGTTGTGAACCACTGGTTTAATTCACTAACTACAATAAAACAGAATCTGTCATAAAAAGCACATGAAGGTCAATACCATTCTCAAGACCTACAGGTTATCAAAAACCTCTCTGTATTGGCTCTACAACTGCCGATTCCTTTGTCGCTACATCAATACCGTAAATCCTCCAATTAGCCTCCTGAGTGCTTATTCATTTTTGATACTCTTTGGGTGTGGCATATTCCAGGGGAGGGGTTGTTCGTGAGGGGGTTATAAAACTACTCGGCACATGCTTCTAAAAAAGCTCGTTGTGAAAATTTCCTTTCTATATAACAATAAAAGAAATGTCTAAATTTAAGCATTAGTCTTTATCAAGGTCCTTATCAATATCTGGGGAGGGGACTTATTCCATGGGGGGGGGGCGGGCAATTCCAAGATATACGGTATATGTAAAACAGAATCGCTAGAAAAACTTCAAATAACCGCACTGCGGAGTACTACTAAAGATCAGACTAAGGATCAGTCCCGATAGACCATTTTCATTGCATCCAAGATACAATAAAAGAGGTCTTTTTATAATGGCATAGCTACACTGATGTTGATTTACACTGAAGTTGATTTGCTGAGTTTCGCTGCCTTGTAGGCCTCTTTCTTCAGTCTAAGGAAAATATCTCCTTTTTCCCATGGGTTTTGCAAGCTAAGTAACTTCAGATCATCTCGTAAGCACCGTTCTTTTGCTCCCGAGACAACTACAAGCCCTAGAAAACTCCCACGTTCCGAAGAAGATTCGAAAAATGACCGATTCGGTTCTCTGACATATTGCAGCATGCTTTGTGAAGCAAGAAGTACAATATCTTGAGCAGTTGTCTCTTTCGTAACTAATATCTCAACAAATTCGTTATTGAACACACCGATTTCTTGAGTTCCATAAACTTTTATTAAAGATGTCTTACTCTTCCCGATAGTCGTCCTTGGGTCAGTCGAATTCCGCGATGGCACATTAACTGGTTCTTTGACCTTTTTTGATAAAATCGATGCGCTAGCCGGATCCGTGTATGTATACTCTGAATCATATAAACAACCTACCATTACACCGCAGTTACAGTTCTTGTCTCGTGCTACCTGCACCACATCCAATACCCAGCGTGCATTGCGCCACTGAATGTCAACAGCCTGCTGAAAGCCAGCAACAGAGGCCTGCCTCTCTTTGGCTAGTTTTGATTCGGAGGGAGACAGTGCTTCCCTCACAGACTGCAAACAAGTTAATGTTTCCATTTCGAGTATTGAAGAAGCACGCGCATAAGTTCGCATAATTTCCGGCTGATATGCGTTTGTATTTATTAGTTCAAACGTTTGCACGGGTATTGACGAGTAACCCGATAACGCGTGGAATAGGTCACTTTGTCCCGGAGCACTGCACATGTCATCAATGGGCGGTAATATCAGAATAAGAAGGACATTTTCATTGAATTCAATAACTTCCTTGTCGTAGATACGATGTAAATTGGCATACTGCAGTAAAAAAGCATGCGGTTACAAAAGAAACAAACAATTTAAAACAAACGAAATCACAAAATCTATTGCCAATCGAAATCTTTCAAAGTCCTGAACAACATTATAATGCACTCCAAATTAACACAGAAAAATTACACAATATATCTGAACATATGAGAAACTAGTGAACTTAAAGCGACGATACTCAATGGTAATCTATAACTTTACTTTGTACGTATAAGAAGTGATGAATAAATCAATCAATTCAAAACTGGATGAGCATATAAATGGATGCATGAATATGAAAACGAATGGTTAGAAAAGCGAAAAAATAAAAACTGAGTGAATGGACTAATGCAATATCTATCAAATAAAAAGTTGATTGCTTAATGATTGGAGAGAAATGTTGATCAATTACTTAATACATTTACCAGTTGACCAAAATCACTATTAATCAAAAATAAGTAAATCAACTGATTGGTGACAAATCAATAGCGGAAATAAAATCGCTCAATAAACATACCAAAGCACCAAATGGGGGGGGGGTCAGCTCCAAAGTGGGCCAACCTACATTCACTAGTTTTAGAGATTAAGGGTATCAACATTTAATACTAAAACTATTATGGGCCAAATTTCAGAGTAACAGTGTGACTTGATCGGTTTAATGTTCCTTGAACCATTTTGCCACGAACTACTAACTCCATAAAAAATTATTAAAAATCCATCAAACTGAATTTGCATTATTTGTGGGTTGGTTCACTTTGCCACTGACCCCCTCAAACATTCAAAAGTCTATGTCTACAAAACCAGGCAGAAATACCCGATGATATAATTCCCTATCATTTTAATTTGCTCTGTTTTCTTAAATTGCCCAAGCGTTGCATATAATTGCAATCAACGAATTTTGTTCTTTTTGCGTTTAATAGTAGTTAGGTTTTACCACCACCCCCTGAAAGGCAATCTAAACAGATTGATGAGGCTACCATGTGCGAAAATAATAAGAAGGAAATGAAAATTAATGAATAAAATGAAAACATATTACTTCACCTCATCATCAATGCCTAAATTTGAAAATAATTTTCGAGCAGCGGCTTTTAGCTTGCTTTCAAATGCAGCGCCAGACAGGCTACTTTCCAGCTTCTGTTCCTTAAGTGGAGAATTCAACCTAGTATAGCAGTGTACAACAAACACACAAACAAAGTAAAAATAGCAGTTGAAAAGAAATGGATAATTCTTCACATGGCAACCAAGTGTAAGTAATGCAAACACCAATAATCCACATAAACTAAGGTAGCAGAGGAAATGAAAAGCACCATAGCAGCATTACAACGTAAAGAAAGAAATATCAAGGTACTAAAGTTGTCCTACCAAATTGGTTCCCAAGGATTGTATCCATAACCAGTCTTCTCTGAAAGTAATTCGATATTCTTTACAAGAATACGTTAAATATAAAATACTTCTAACAAATTATAGATCAGTCACGCATGGTAGCTTAGAGGCGAAACGTGAAGTCTAGTAATGTAACCGCAATATAGAGTAGGGCTGTAAGCAGGGGCAGCAAACAGGGCTGTAAGCAGGGGCAGCAAACAGGGCTGTAAGCAGGGGCAGCAAACAGGGCTGTAAGCAGGGGCAGCAAACAGGGCTGTAATAAATCTGTAATTAGGGTTGTAAATGTGGTGGCAAGTTGGGCTGTAAGTGGGCAATACATAGGGCTGTAAATTGGGCAGTTATTAGGGATGCAAATGGGGTTGTCAGTAAGGTTGTAAATGGGGCTATAAGTAGGGCTGTAAATGGGGCTAGAAGTGGGGCTGTAGAGAGGGTTACAAATGAGTCTGTAAATGGAGTTGAAATGGGGATGTAAATAATGTTGTAAAGAGAGATATCATTGGGCTGCTATAAGTAGAACTAAGTCTGTAAGAAAGTCTCTCTAAGTGGGACTGCAAATCTAACGTCTTTGGCATTTTGGCTTCTCTCCCGCTCAAACTTTTGCCATAATATTTGGCCACTTTTCCTTACGATATATGTAACGTTGACTAAAAGTGAACAACAAACATAACAGAATACAAAAAATTGGATATTTACTTAGTTACACTTGGAATGTCTCTAATTTTAACATGTGGCAGCATATTTGGGTGGTTTTCAGGAACAACAATGGAGAGTGAGTCAACAGTTGTTCGCAGTTTCAGGTAGCCAAGATAAAGCCCTCTGAAAAGTAAAAACAAAATTCCTACGAATAAGCAAAAGGACGAATGAACTAAGTAAGAAATGGGAAAAACAGCGAACACAATTGATCAATAAAAGGAATGAGAATGAAATAAAAAGGGCGAATCAATGATACAAAAAAGGACAAATAAATGGAAGAGTCTAAATGAAAATTAACAAAAATTGTATAAAAAATGAAAAATAAAATATGCCTACCCTAAGTAGCATCCACCGAAAAACAAAGAATTGAAATTTACTGGTGAACTGATTGTATATGAATTAAGATAATGAATAAATATAGGAAGGAACAGCTGAATGGATGCAAAATTTAACAGTAAGGTCAATTCCTCAGTATCTACACGAAAAAGAATCACTGTTTACATGACAATGAAATCAACCAATTAAAGAACCATTATATCAAAGTGGAGTCAAACAATGTTACAATAAAGCAATCAATACGATTAAAGAACAAACACAAGAACAGAATTACCTCGATACTGGTAATTTGCTCCGCCGTTCGTATGAAATTTGATCCTGCATCAGGAAAGATTAATAAGAGTTATAAGAAAGTTAAGTAAGTAAAAGAAAAACGAAACTATCAAATAAACACACAGACACATACACGCGCGCGCACATACAAACACACAGATATAGATATGTATATATATATATATATATATATATATATATATATATATATATATATATATATATATATATATATATATATATATATATATATATATATATATATATATATATATATATATATCTATAGACTGACGTCAATCTCACTGTTTACAACCGTATCATTATCACTGATGAAGCCCATACAGGCAAAACGTCTAATGTAAAGAATCAATAAACCTGCTTTAAAAAGTATTCTGATTGTTCTACATTCACATTGTTACCTGAGGCATGGCCACATCTAAATGTTCAATATATATATATATATATATATATATATATATATATATATATATATATATATATATATATATATATATATATATATATATATATATATATATAATGTATGTATGTGTGTACTTATTTATCTATATAATGAAAGAAAATAGATAATATCAATCCAAAAAGACTAATGTATTTAAATGTACCTGTAAGGATGGTATAAGCCGCTGAGGGACAATCGAGTCTTGGAGAGCATTACTTTTCTTTTGGAGCTTAGAAACTGGAACCCATTTCATTGTAGTCAATCTAGTTCCACAATCACTCTTCTAGAAACACGAGCGAACAAAATATAAACCAATAATCATAATCTACTTTAAAATTAAGTAAATATCTGGTGGATCAAATGTCAAACATCAAAGTAAAGCATTTTCGTACTAAGGAAACATCTCAATATTATTATACAGATTGTAATTCTACAAAAATGACAAAAGATCACAAGCATTTTCATACATAACATTCACTAAAAATAATTGCAATAGATAATCTAAAAATTAAAGTCGCTAACTTACTAGGTATAATCCTAGGATCATAAAAAGTGATTGGATTAAAAAAAGAGGCTGGATTAAAATCTTGAGGTAATAATGAGTGGTTTGATCAACGAGCAACGTGGAAACAATACTATCCAGTTATTGAAATGTCAATTCAAAATGAGTGGTAAATTCATGCCTTGTGTGTGCAAAGAATAGAGATGATAAGATATATCAAAAGAATTTACCTTAACATCGTTGAGAGTAAGCAACAGAATGCTTCCATGGGCATCTTTAAAGGCTTTGTAATACAAGACTCCCAAGTCTTGAACCCCCGTGGCACTCTGAGAACAGAATTTAATAAACAGTATATAAAACCATGGAGAATGAGAAAGAAGCGAGCAAATCATATTTCTAACAAACATCTATACAAGAAAAATTAGGCTCAAGTCGATCAAAAACTAAGAAAATTTAAGAAACAACATTAGGTTGAATTTCAGAGCAAGTTAAACAAATCTCGTTCTGTAAGATAGTTTACTCTGTACACACTATAGCAATAAAGCTAAGCTCATGAAATCTGACAGATGGAATTTCCGATTCTCTGAGCTTTGAGAAGGAACGCAAGGGACCAGAGCTGTACAAATTACAGGAGGCATCATTTTGTTTTCTACAAAATGTCCTTAAACCTTACAATGCGTTCTCCCGGGGAAGCATATGAATGAAATAAACAAAATATAGAATGAATCAATGAATAAAGTATAACAATATGAACAGCGAAGATAAATATGTCTAGTTGGAAACCTGAAGGGCCATGCTGGCTTGCAGCAGTTTTCTTCGAATTTGGATGGCATGAGAGGAGTGAAACTTGGTTGAATCGGGCAACATTTGGTGGACATCTTCCCATGTACAGCTCACCTTTGAACAGAGAGGAAAACATAACCACCAAAATATCAAAACAAAACTATGAATATTGTGTGCTTGCGTAGTCAACTGGGTGAGATCAACTGATGTGTGTGGCAGTTCTGGTGACTATGGTGTAAATTCTAGGCATAGATGTGATTTCTTGATATACATCAAGGATGGCAATGATAATTGATGATCTGGTTTGATTGTGAGCCGATTGCGTGTATGACATGGACGATATGGCGGTTTATCTCAAGACTATGAGTATGGAAAAAGTGATTCACGATGAGAACGATTAATTATTGATCATAATGATTGATCGACAAACGATTTATGATTGTGGCTGATAATAACCACTCATGACGATGATGGGCGGCGGAACCGGGGGAAGGGGGCTGTAGTCCCTCCACTTCCTATAGCAAATGTACTTTAGTACGAGTTTTAACACCCTCCACATCCCTGCAATTTTAATCTGTCCACTCTAGCCCCCCCCACCAAAAATGTTGCTCCTCTGCACTGAAGACTGATGCATAATCATGAACAATACTCATGAATCATTGGCGAAAAAATACAAAGGATTACATCATACAACAGAGGAATAGCACTAAATTATCAGTTCAAATGAAGATAGACCAGAAACCAATCAGCAACTATCTCAGCATTTACACATGAATTATCATACACTTTCATAATTACGCATAAATTTATCACAAAGCTCATAGACCGACAGTCCTGAAACCAATGAACAACTGATTATCTCAGCACCTACGCATGAATTATCATACACTTTCACAATTACGCATTAATTGTCAGACAACTCGAAAAATTATGGTCCTGAGAACAATAAAAAAACTAACAATAACAAAAACTACGAATAAATTACTATAGCTTTGAACAAAAATTACGCATAAATTACAATAACCTTCATAATAATTACGCATAAAACATCATACCTTTGAAAGCCAATAAAACTCTTGTGTAAATGATTTTGAATAATTATCATCAACTTCTACAAAAGGAATATTTTCATCCATTGTTACTAAAACTCGATCGTCCTCTTCATTAATCAGCATAGCAGCAAGATAAATACCACGGCTGAAATCGAATAAAAATTATATCTAATGAATTCAAAAAGTTAAACTCCAAAGCGTTTTCAGGAATTATAAAAAATTAAAATTTTTTGCTTTGAAATGTAAAATTGTAAAATTTTTACTGCAAAATATCAATGATAACGATGGGCCACCATACATGCCTTTCGCTGTAATGATCATCATGGAAATGTCACAAATGTGGCAATAACCTCCTATTCAATGGAAAAGCAAACTCTTTGTATCACAGGACTGGTGCTTTGTCGCTCATTGCAAAAAACACTTGCGAGAAAGACGTAATTATCTGACGTCAATCCGTGTTGATACCTTTTCCGAACTAACTTATATACAATAACAAGGATCAATTAACCATTCTTCTAGTGACAATCAACTAACGACAATCTCACGGTGACCACGCCATTTTTGAACACATTTCGCAAAGAAGACGAAACATAAGGGCTCCAAACATCATTAGTGGAAAATGTAGCACAACTGGCTAAATGTGACGAATGAGTAAAGGATTTATTTGATTGTTAAAATGATTAACAAGAAATACGTTCTGCAACACCCCAGGTGGACCACAATGGCATACATATCAATTTTACATTAAATTATCCAGGTTGGCATGTCCCAGATCCTAACGCTGGAGCACAGGCAGCTATCTGCAGTTTGAAATAAATTTACCAATGTCACTTGCCAAATACAAAGCTTACCATTTTATTCGCTTTAACAACTTTGGAGCGGAGTGGAACACCAAGTTCGTGTACTTTGACATAGTTCTAAAAACCGAGCCTTTCCTGCCAAGTTTAGGGGAGTCTTTCGACATCCAGGTTGGTGAACTGGGTGACTTTGAAACCGCGGCTTTATAAAATAAACAGCATATATTAAAAAATTGGCAAAATTTACTTGCGATAGAACAACTCCAACAGAAAACGGGCGCACTATTATTAACATGAAAAAAAATAGAAATTCAAGTGAAAGGAAAGGCCGCTATTCTGTCAATATGATGGAGTGTGTAACAATCAGCTAGTCTTGCTGATTTATGGTTAATCAAGTGACATACTGCTGAGATCAGAGTGCACTAAGCACTGTAGAAGGGCACCGTTCGCCCCAGTCTATGTGTTCACGCTTTGATTCTACAAGAAACGAACTTTCTGCTTTGAATTTTCTTAATATTTTGCCAAATACAAATTTAAATGCTTCTTAAATGTTTCTTGCAACTCTTCAACCTTCCAACAACACCAACAACCTATATGAGGCAACTGTTAGATGGGAAAAAGAATGTTCAGGTTCTGTGAAGCATGCAAGCAAATGAGTTTTGAACTGGGTTTGAAATTCCAAGCCCAGTAGGGAATGCCATGTTTCAATTGATTTCATGAACTAAATCTTCATTGCTACAGTTTGTACAAAATGAACTATCCTACAGGATGAGTTGTCAAATTGACTTTTAAGATTTCAATCTACTTGTGCTCCTTAGTTATGTTAATTTTCGTTCCATTTGAGCCTCCTGTTTCTTATATCCTTGTTTCTTATAGAGAAAACCATGCATATCCAGTAACTGAATAGAAATACTATTTAAGCCTTCAAGAAGACGTCCAGCTTTTGACCAGTTGCAAAGATATAGTTTTTTGCCAACGATGAACAATGCTGACAAAAATCCACCTATCAAATCATCCTGAAAACTTTGATCAACAATAACAGTGTAAATAGCACAAACATATTTAAATACCCCGTCACTCACTTGGAGTTCCATTTTCCGGCACTGAAATAGTATAATCAAGGATCTGCTGCAGAAGTTCTTCCAATTTGTCCTGGCACCCGATATAACTTGGCTTGCTGTCATTTAATTCATGCCAGGCTAAAAGAAATACACAACTTATGTCACAAGCAAAAGGACAAGTGCTAAACCTAGGTTGGCATTGAAATCTCATTGCATCTGTCTCAGAAACTTCCATTCAAATATGTAAATCTACAGTGCTGAACGCTGCTAAAGTAGCCACATTCTCCACTACCGTCAAACGTAAATGATCAGTGATCAACTACTTTCTTATCTTACAGATTCGGATAGCTTTCGCATATTATCCTCCAAAGTTCCTGTAAACTGGCATGCATTGTATGAAACTAATCTACGACTATGGAAAAAATCGCCCAATACATGGAATTCTGATAATCTCTCATAGAGTACGGTAACACTGGGTCAAACCACTTTAAAAACAATCTAGGGTAAATTATATTTGATGTCAACGAACTAGATTTACATACACGATGGAACAATATATGGGGGTTCTGGGGTAACTGGAGGACCAAATCCTTTCAAATTACCAACTCGAACTTGAATGTACCATTTCTTGCTCTGAAACATTAAAGATAAGACACAATCAACAACCTTGCTCTTTATCAAGAAAGCTGTATGACTATGCACATACGATAAAATGATTTTAGGGTTGGGCATTAACCGAGCGGAATCTCCAAACATTTCTGTCTCTACAAGTAACAACCTGTAAGCAACTATTCTGATATTATTCTAGTGGGTTCAACTCATAAAGGGAGCAGAAAGCGATGTTGAAATGAAGCCTAATCTGCAAACATTGCAAAGGATATTATTTATTCAGAGGCAATTTCCTGCTATCTCAAGCTGCATATAGCCTCTCAATATAAATAGATACAAATTTGGCTGAAAATACTATCATGACGCCTTGATAACTCCGGTTGATACAAAACACCACTATAGAAAATTATCATCAAACTAACAAGCATAATGTAATTAATAAGAAAAACACAAGCCACTCAATTCCAACCTTTTCGAGTCCATTAATAGTGTATTGCAGATTTTTCATATCCATAACTAATTTCTCTCCTTTAACAGTCTCAAAATCTTCGTCAGTGCTCCATTCAACTATAAAGGCAACAAAAAGAAATCCGAGTCGAGCTGGTACTACGAAGAATAGCAATACCAATGTTAAACATCAAGCAAATACACTGCTTTGGACGTTCAATCACTAATGGCAATTGCTTCCTAGACAAAAGGCCGGACAGATATAAGAAGCTCATTACCGGCGTTAATTGATCTATTCCCAGATATAATGGCTACGATGTCACAAAAACAATTATCGCCTCACTTTACAATGTTAAACAAAACCGTACAAAGATAACGTTCAAATGAGACATTGTTGGCTCCTGTTCTCATCAAGTCTGTCAGTAATATTCAGAAGGTTTATTGAGTTACATGATAATATACCTAAACTTCGTCCCACCAAAGAGAATGCCACTATGCAGTGAGACGCATGTTACCTATTGATAACCCCCCCCCCCCCCCAACTGCCACCACCACTCTATAGAACACGGAAATTCAGAATTAAAAAGTAGAAAGAGTCGTATGACACAACAGAACACAATACAACAGAGTGGACAGTATGACAAAGTACACTGAGGAGGAGCAGTATACAAACGCATTATGTGAGACAAAGGACAGTATGACAAAGTACACTGAGGAGGAGCAGTATACAAACGCATTATGTGAGACAAAGTACACTTCAGTATGATACAGTTTAGTGATCATTGAGGACGAAAAGTCAAATCATACCTTTATACTTTGTAACTATATCTCGCTTTCGGTGCTTTCCAGGTGTTATCAGAACAATTATTGATTGATCAGACAATGGAGCTGCCGATACCACTGGTGTATCACACGGAGTTTCTAAGTAAGAGAGGTATTATGATGGATGGAACAAACTTCTTAGCGAAATGTCAAATGATCTGATGGCTTTGTCTTATACAATGTCCCTAACATTAAGAGCTATCCTGTTTGCATTGCTAACCCCTAAATCAATAAATGCAACCAAGCTGACGAAGGGGAGGGAGAAGAGGAATATGAGATAACTGTATAACTTATGGCATAGTTGCTAAAGAGTATATAGAATGATTGTATCAAACAGGGGCTCCCATTCGGGCAAAACTTGTGAAACAACTGCAGGACAGCATATAGGATTGTTGTGTATCAAACAGGGGCTCCCATTCGGGCATAACTTGTGACATAGCTGCAGGATAGCCTTTAGGATTGGTGTGTCTCAAGCAGGGGTTCCCAACTGGGCATGCTTGGCTTTGAAAGGTCAGGTCGTAATACTAGGAAAATTCATAACAATTTAGATGCTACTTTTTACCTGTAGTCATGAACGTATTCTGCATGATCCGAAGCATATAAAGTCGCCACTCCCACTCTCGTAGCTGTCTTTCACTCTCCTGTTAAAAGAGTACAGCAACTTCAAGACACAATTTACTCCAACCATTTGTACCGTTGGCGTAAATTTTATCTATACACAAAAGCCTTAAATTTACACCTTTTCACAAGAGAAGATTATAAATATTGGTTGCAGTGTGCTTCAATTGTAGCTAAGTAATCGAAATTATATATACTATGACTATATGTCAAAACAAGGTATTTACTTTGTGATTTTGGAATTTTGAAAGGAATGCCTGCACAGGGTAACATTAACAATGTATGTAAAGAGTGCAGCTTCACAATAAGACCAACTCTAAAAATAGATCTATGTGGACGTAAACCAACTGAGAACATAGTAAATGCAGAATGAAAATTATGAAATTAGAAGCCTGGTAATGCCTATACATTTCAAATCTGTAAACAAAAGTGTTCCAACTAAGAGCTGTAGCTTCAAAAGTAAAATCAAGGAGACTTGAAATAGCTTCGACCGTATGTTTGCCAATCAGTGAGGCGAGAAAAACGACGGTTTTCTGCCAGAACAGCTACTGCATAATTGAAAAATGAAAATGGAATTACTTCCTCTGGGCTTAGAAATTTGAAGTTCCTGTGTCTTGACCTACCTTGTTGTCCGAAGTACAGTTAACAATCGAGGCCGTAAAATCGTTTACTTTCTTGTCCGCTTGCTGGATAAGGGTCCCCAGATGACTTGCCTTTGCATCCGGGTTTGTAACTACAAAAAAGACACCCAAATACAAGCATGAATATAACACTACTACCCATTCAAAGTTCTGCAACGAGAAACACGTAGGGCCGCTAATAACATATGCTTCTAGCTGTTGCCAAATTCCCACGAAATATTGACAGAATCTTCTGCTAAAAACTGATTCACTTTAAGTAGCTTTCAAGACATCGGTAATATCTGCTATTACCTTAGGCCGATCTTCCACGACAAAATACGCATAATCTGGAATTTGAAAAACATCAACAGACACTGCTATTTTCACAAATCACATCCTCTCCCTGTAACGTCAAGCAAACCTCTTTATACATCAGTAAACAACTTGTGCAACAAAAGCTGCATTACAACATATATTTCCTGATGACAATTCGGTTATATCAAATGACCATTAATACCACAACTATAAATTATGACCAACTATATCTCTGGGATATTACCATATCAGTGCAAGTGATCAGCCGATAATAGCACTGTTTTCATCTGTTGTAGTCTACCTGGCAATGGACACTTCAAAAATAGCACAATCAACTTCTACTTCATCGGCAACAATTTTCGCAAACTAACGATGACCATAAGTCAATAGCAGAAGCGGGAAATGCAAAATCTGACGCAGTTAATATACAACTAATTTTAGATTTGCCATTTACCTGCACTTCTGCAACACAGAACTACCAGGCTTTCTGATTTGTTTGCATTTCTCACTATGCCACGAAGACAAGTCGTTCATGCCAGCAGAAACAATATAGCAATGCAGATAAGTAGATCCAAGCCTCGGGCAACCGGTTTCGCGAAAACAAAGTGATTAAAACAACTATGAAGAAGGCTTACATGCGGGATTCTCAATGGCACCATGATATAACAACAGCTTTGAGATTTCGATGTTTCCTTTGAGAAGAGCAACATCCAATGGAGTAAAGTTGTCAGCGTTTAGACTAAAAACAAAACAATGTGAAATACAATCTTCATGGAAGTCAGATTCAACAAAAAGGGGAAACTATTTCAAGGATTTGGCTTACAAACAAATAATGTGTGATGCCCAGAGCTCAGAAACACATAGGCACACACGTATACACGCACGGATGTACGCACGTACGCACGCACAAATACAACACACAAAACACACAACACACAAAACACATACAACATACACACGATATGGTTTTTCTCCTGATGCTAAGGCAATATACTTTACAAAAAAGGTGTGTTCATGCCACTCAAAAAGTTGTCTACGAACCTGGTGCCGATACAAAACTCGGCGGTACGTAGGAGACACTACTTAGAGGCCAACGTGGAAAATAGAAACATGTTCTCATACTCATCAGGAGGAATTGCAGAGAAAAAATAGCCTCGTCACACAAATAAGGATTTTGATATAAACTAAAATGTGAAGCAGACAATAGGCAAAATCTTTCAATACACGATTTTTTTATAATAAAAAACACCTTTTTTCCTGAGGCTCAATTTTCTTAACTTTTCACGAATTTGATTTTCTTAAGTTTTTCTTAACTTCTGCAGGAATAAACTGGCTAAAATAGGCTACTCTGTATTTGTTAGGCCACTATAAGTCTCGATTTTTGTACGAGAGTTTGCAAAAATGAGCCAATATCAATTTCTGGCATGTAAAGAAGATGAACTGTGATTTTCTCAGCATTTTCTTGAACTTGAGCCTTGTGATTTTCTTAGGATTTTCTTAAGATTTTGGCCATTTGAGCCTCATTTTCCTATAAACTTTTTTCTTACAAAAAAAAACGTGTATCCAGGATGTGTGAACATAAATACGGATTAAAATTTTCAAACTCTTGAGAAAACAGAACTGTCTGTCCACTAATGGTTTTGGATTTTATCTACATTCAGCTTAAAACTCTGTTTGAATAGACAGAAAGAGTTCCTTCTCTACCTTACGACTTTTCAACCAAGCCAGAACAGGCGGGTGCCTAGTTACCAAAACAAACAGCCAATCAGAGGCATTGTTCCTCCTGTACCGAGAGCTAGCATACTCCTGTTTACCCATCTCTCATTACCCGACGATTCATACTCTAATAAGATTTGGACAAAAAACAGGGTTCTCAGGACTTTTTCAAATAAATTCCCTGACTTTTCCAGGCTTTCCGGATTTTAACAACTAAGTGACTTTTTCACACTTTCCCCAGCAGTTTATGAAGGGCCAAGCAAATGAGCTGGCATATGTACCCACAACGAAGTGTGAAAAATTCCCTAACAGAAAAAACTCTTTGACTTTTCCAGGTTCTTCACGAACTTCATGAACGCTATAATGTCCAATTGTGCATTGTATCCTAAAGCCAAAGGGAGTGTAAAGCAAACTCCCATGCAAGAGCAAACGAAACTTAACTCACTCGTTGATTTTAAGATCTGGCATTTCTAGCATCTTCCTCGCTTCCTCAGTGTCCTGCCTCTCAATTGCATCAAATAAAGCTGTAAATATAACAAAAAGAGCAATCTCATTTACATTGGATAAAATTTTGATTTTGAAAAGAGCTGTACCACTACTTCATAGGAAGATCTCTAGAAAAAGGCCATGAATTTCGATCAAATGAAAAACAACAATCTAAGCGGAAATTTTGCGAAGTGGAGAATCTGCTTGTCGATTTTTGATCAGAACAGTGGACACTGAAGGCTCTTTTCCGTTAACTTTCACATTTTACATTTCGCATATGCCCCAGTTCTTTCCTGATCTTTCAATAATGCCATACCTTTATTGCACTCGTTTGTTGTAACAACAGTTGGCATAGAAAGGGGCGATTATGCAAACCATTCAGCCAGGAATGAATGAAATCGCCGAATATACGTTTTTTCATAAGGAAATATTGAAGAAGAAAGAAATATGTCATAGGAAAGTTAGTACTAAACTGACAAAATACTGAAAAACGCTGATCAACGCAACAAATCTATATAAACATATTGAGCAAAACTAAAAGAGACTACGAGCTTGTGCGAAAAATTGGAATTTTAAGTATAGATCAACTCATAGACTTTCCTAGGTCTCAAGATATCCAGTAAAGAACTTTCGCAACTGCTTGAGCAGTTGAGTTCTACCATATCATAAACCAATTTCTTCAGAAAACGTCTAGTGAAGTGAAATATTTTGCAATACGATTTAATAAAACGAAATACATTCCTACTTATTGTTTCAAGATTTCATACGTGCAAAGAAATAGCACAATACACTGGAGTAGCAAATTAGACCACAGAGAAATATTGAAAATGATGTCTCTGAGTGACTTGAGTCATAAAGAAGTGGGTGCAGAAGGAAATATCAGGGCCTCCAAGAGGTGATTGAAACCTATGTCAAAAAGAATGATTGTAGAGGTCTCTCGAAACGTTCAGCTAGCTAAAAATTGTCCCAGAAAATGGGTTTCACAAGAGCGCAACGATCAACAATTGCCATTTGCAGTCCCACTTACTATAGTGAATTTTTGGCTGAAGTAAACTTGAAAACCCAAAACGGTACCTTCGAGGGAATTCTTATGCCTTTTGAAGCTCCTTGGTCTTTGCTCTTTAAGCCCTGAAACGAACACAGCAAACATAACTAAAATAGTAATAAAATAGACAATCAAATAGATAATAAAACAGTAGATAGAACAAAGAAATTGAAACACAAAAAAGATGGTAGTGATAATGATGATAATGATGAATATAAAGGTGATGATAAAAATGATGAAAATGATGATAATGATGATAATAGTAGCCAATGGTATGAGACATCATCGTAGTTGTGGGCGGGCACAGAGACTGTCCTTAAGTTTATAGTGATGTATTTTGCAGAGATTCAGAATTGGGGCTGATGACAAACAGGTCCTTCCTGCGAAAATTAGGTTCAGCAGTCCAGGCCTGCTCAGGCTGCAGTTCTGCCAAGTGACTATAGTGGCAATGGAGTGGGTTGAGTGTAGCCGGCCCAACTACCACACCTAAATAATTGGGAAGCAGTCCACCAACCCCAAGGTCAGCTTAGGCCACGCTGGTCCCGTAAGGGGTATGGTTTGAATACAAAGAAGAAGAAAAAGGAGGAGAAAAGTCTGTTGGTACTACAGGACTTCACTATAGCACGAAAAAGCGGGAACATTCTTTTAGCATACTTAGTATACTAAAAGAATGTTCCCGCTTTTTCGTGCTACAAAAAGGGGGATACGAAGACGAAGAAAAGAAGAAGAAAAGATAATCATGATGACAAAGGTGGTGATGGTGATTCTACTGAGATTGCTGAGCTTGGCCTATGGCGTACGTGACAAGGACTTGCAGAATAGCATATATCGCAAATTAATGAAACCCATTGATTAAGACAAAGATTACATTACAGGAACAAATGTCAAATGTTGATAGTTCTCATACCAGAAAGAGAAGTCTCAGGCTCCGTGAAAGCGACTCGTTTTCGAAATGGCGATCTTTGCGAAAAGGAAACAGTACGGTTGAAGAAGGGCTTGCTAATTTCAATGGGGCTGTAGTGGTGATCCTTTCGATAGAGTGCCGGGCTGCAGGATGGTGACGAAAGGTTATCCAAACTGTTTGCACGCCGACGAATACTGAAAAGAGACAGGAAAACATTTCAAGATCGTAAAGTACCAGTCGTAACTATGAACTACTCAAATAAAAGTTCTCCATTACATGATTCTGTTTGTGGCAACATCGGGTTCGCCGCATCATTTAATATAATAGCCCCTAACGTCATTTTACTACTAATGAAATGTGAGAAACAAACTGTGCTTTTAAAAGATAAAAATTTTGATCAATACATATTTGCGTGACCATCATTGACGTAAAATTTTCAAAAGACCCTTGCAAAAGAACACTGCCACACATAACTAATTCTAGTTTGTAAATATAACCAACATGTGAAGTGATAAAATGATGTTGGGGAAGTGATAGCCAGTTGAAGGGTGCGGCGATAAAAGCATTAAATTCCTGAAAATTGTGTTCACGTGACCTCTGTAGATATATATAACAATCATAAATCATTGGTCATTCAATCAATTTATAGAAAGCTAGTGTCGCTTTTATAGAAAGCGAATAAAGACAGCATGGTCAGAAAGTAGTCCGAAAGAGCTCCACCCAACCCCTATGCTCTGTGAAATATACAGTGATAAAATCTGCCTACAATTAGGTGTGCTGCCACAAAAGTAAATTCCTGAAACGTTTCTCGCCTACCACCAAGGGCTGAGCAAGGGAATCCTATACAAGCACGCTATCTGAAAATGACAGGCTACTCCAAAGCAATAACCGCAGGTAAGAACGACGTGGCATGTAATTTTGTTATAAAATTCGGCCTATACACCCATACGAGTCTTTCTAAGAGGCAATTAAACAAACCTTTAATAAACTTTGTCAAAAAACTGACTTCAAATTAATAATTATTATAGCTGGCATGGTTGCTGCTATGAAAATAACAATATTTTGAAAAGTGATTATTCATCGGCAGGAGGTACGTGTTTGTCAGTATTTCAAGGAGACTTCGTGGATGCAAACAGCTTCAAAAAACGCTCCTAAGAAGCACCACTGCTTCCAAATATGAAACTTCTTTGCAAACAGTCAAAACCTACACTCTTCTATCATTCAGAATTCAACAATCTTTCAATCAATAAGATGGGTTGCACTCAGCCATTACATTCTTCGCCAATTAACGGAGAGCTAAGCGCGCCTGAGACCCGAGAATTGTCAAAACAGACAGTATGGTATAATTTGAAAAGTGCTTCTTGTAAAAAATAGGTGTGATACTGCGAAACATTTCTTTCTGGATTCGCCTATAAAAACTAAATGTCTGCTAAACAGTGCTCCTGAAAATTTCCTATATTTTAGACCCTAGTGAGGGAATTGAAGTAAAATGTTGGACAGCAGGGTTTCACTACGAAGCAAAGGCCCGCAAGCCAGTTAAAGATCACTGGCATTAAATGAAACTAAAACATTGCTGCCCGCAAACGTGAACAGTTTTCATGTTTATTGGTAATTGGGATGTTACGTGAAAATATACACAAGCTGATAAAATGCCGCCTTTAATTTACATTCCGTTAAAGTAGCAGACGCGCGGTTTCCCTGGTCTTTAGTTGATCATCGCATAATCAGGCACACAATCATCGCATAATCAGGCACACAATCATCGCATAATCAGGCACATAGTCATGGGGCTCAAGTTGATGCAAAAGTCAATCTAGGGATAGATCCGGGAAGCATCCGAGAATTGTTGCAGGAAGGGGCGTGCCGGTGTAGGGTGTTTGGGAAAGGTGTCACACACTTCACTTTTTCGCAGAAACCGTCGGTAATTATTTCCTATATCGGTAAGATCTGGCTTAACGACCATCGCTTGCCGACAATTAGTGCCTAGTTCAATCCTATCGGTAAAATGCTTTTGCTACAATTTTCCTCTCCCTCCGATAACAGTGTCTTTCAACATGCCATTGGCTGAAGGTATTTCTTTTAGTCCATACAAGGCGCAGATAACCTCAGCTGCTACACTACGAAGTATCATCACAATGCCATACGCTTCAGGGATGATTCTTCGAAGCAGAAAACAGCTAAAATCACTGTCAAAAGTCCTTGGCACATTCGCTGAATATACCTACGTTTAATATAAGACAGAGGTTGACAGAAAAGTACGGCTACTCAAAAAAGTCAAGATAGTTCACTAATGGATCTCTGAGATCTGAGAAAATCGATAAGTTTATATGCATTTGAAATTCCAAAATTCAAGCAAACCCAATATCTCTTCTATCGAAGTTGTATAGATTTCTTCTTCTAATCTACGTACTCTAGTACCATGTCTGTGCAGTGCCAGTCTGACTGTGTTACACTGGTCTACAGTACCGTAAATCCACGAATTAGCACCCTGGGGGCTTTATTTTTTATGCATTCTGGGTGGTGGCATATTCGAGGGGAGGGCACATTCGAGGGGAGGGCTTATTCGAGGGGAGGGCATATTCAAGGGAGGGCTTATTCGAGGGGAGGGCATATTTGAGGGGAGGGCTTATTCGAGGGGAAGGTATATTTGAGGGGAGGGCTTATTCGAGGGGAGGGCTTATTCGAGGGAGGGCTATAAAATTATTGATGCATTTTGCATAAAAAGCTCATTGTCAAAGCTACTATTCTCCATAATGCTAAAAGAACAGTATAAATTTACGCCTTAGTCGCTGTCGAAGTCTTCATCATCATTTGGGTGGGGGCCTATTCGAGTGGGGGGCTTACTAACAATTTGAAGTTCTAGCATGGGAGCATATTCGAGTGGGGGGGGGGGGGGACTCGAGGATTTAAGACATTTTTTACAAACTCTAACGTTCTTAACAAGAAAGGTTGAAGAAAGTTCTGGCGCTGAATTCACAAAGAAGCTAAGAAAGTGTTAGTTCCGAGAGAAATAAATTTCCTTTCAAAAAAAATACGTGAAATGAAGTACATGTCACAATACTGAGTTCTGGTCAAACTTGACGACGAGTGATTCCCTTCCTGTAAAAAATCTCGAGACAAAAGCTCAGTTGCTTGAGTGCTATTTCAGAGCGAACGATTTGTTTGCTTCCAATACAATCTGTTTCACTTAAAATTGTTCCCAGGGAGGGCGAGAGTTTGCTCTATCAATCACAAAGTACTGTAAGTGTTCCAAGATTTTGTATTGATTTTCATAGGAGCCTAGGAACCTCCTTTTCAGAAACCTGCAAGCAAGGAGGTAAAGTACCTGGATATTGTGTGATCAATGCAATATCCGTAGTTTGGCTGATACAAATATCTCAGTAAACCGGTGATCATATCCTAGCAAACCGCCCTATGCATAATGTATCTTCAATTCAAAATAGTTAATCTTCAAATGGGAGGTGGAAAGAGAAAGAAGGGATTTCTTTTTGCAATGAAGATACCTCAGCTAATATGCTAGTTAAAAACGTACAGAGTAAATAGTGTTCATTGAAAAGAAATAAAAGACAAAGGGCAAAACATTGCAAATAAAATCATAAAGCATGAACGATAGGAGCATCCAGCTGACCATTAACAACAAACGCAGTTGGACAATGAAACGACAGAACGCAAACTAATGGGATATTGGCTACTCTCCTTTCAAGAAAACAATGGTTGATAAATAAAAAAGCATGTCGAAAAATAGAATCATAAATACAAACTGCAAAAATCCGGTGATTGACAACTACCAACAAAAAAATGAACACTGGGGAGGCAGAACTTGGAAGGCTACTCACATTGTAGGCTTGACATCGGAAAAAATTGAACTCAAACGTAGTGTCTGCAAGGCTTGGTCTTCTAATATGGTCAGAAGGTTCGCCTGGCTTTTTGCTTTATCACCATTTTCAACCAGCGTCACTTTACGAGTACGAAACATTATCCGTCACGCGAGAACAACTCGTCTCATCAGACTTGAACAATGAATGTGATTTGCTTTAGCTTCTGCGTGCGTCTTTGCTATAAGCTATGATAAGAACCCCTCTCTCTTCGCTGCGACAAATCACACCCCTGATTGCAAAAACCGTGCCCGTTGATTCTCATGAAAAGCCTACAATCTCAGGCGTCATGGATGGTTATTATAACAACAGTGGTCGAACAACAGTGGTCGAAACTTGGAATCGAGACTGCTAGAAAACTCATACGTCATAGCAACCAAGATAGCTCCCCTTCGCTATCAGTGCTATGCATTCTCCCAGTTCACAAAACGCTCCAAAATTCTCAGAGTGCGCTTCGAACAGAGTGCAGAATGGAGTTAAGTATACATGCACGCTAATACAAACCACTTGGCAAAAGGATTTGCGAGCGCCGGCAGCCCTTTCTAAAATAGAAACAATCGGAAACGTGGCTGAAAGAAAAGGCGAGTCGGGGAATGATGTATGACATGCAGAGTCACACAAACGGATACAAGGGGAGCGGTTGAATGTGAGAGAGCAACTGCTTGGAATTTGATAATTTGATTAGCATTCATCTGAGACAGTCTTCTCATTTGATTTATTGGCTTGGAAGTAAATAAGGATAAGGACATTTACTTTTGAGTCGCAAAAAAGCAAGTACACAGTCAGAGAGTGGTAGGCAACTTGTATAAACAACTCTTCCAAATTTGGGTGAACAACGTTGAATATAAACCCCTGATTGCACTGCGAAGCAACTCTGAATACTCTCTCAAAGTAATGTCTAAACACTTTATGGAAGCAAGAAGGAGGAAAACCCCTTACAACGGCCATTCTGTTTCATCTGCGGTAGGTCTCAATAATAACGAGCACACACAAATATTCACAGCACACAAACAAACAGAGATAGACGACAGAGCGCAATACAACACAACACCATACAACACAGTACAATAAAACATAACACACAGCACAAACAATACACTGTACACACGACACATACCAATACACACACCGAACTCGCATATGTAGAATGTTCAAAACAGGTAATTTGGCCTGCCCGATAAAAAATAAAAACACAACACCAAATATCCCAAAGCTGCTCTATAGTATGTGAATAATTTATCAAACAGCTATGAATGCAAATATCGATGACTTGCAAACAAATGAGAAGAATTCAAACAATGAGCATAGGCTAAATACGACCCCCGTCTGCCTCTCTCAAGCAAGAAAAGTTCATTATCTGTGGTACACTGTTCTTCTTAACCGGGAAGGCGGTCATTTAAACGAAAAATTATACATGGTTAGCATTTGCAAAGGGGAAAATGACCAGGGCTCTTTCCATTTACACTGTGAATGATCCAAGGGATTTACGCACTTTTTCTAAAAGAACACCTTATATAACTATTCTTAGATTTGGAATGCATGTGCAGCCAGACTTATTGTTGTTGTGCTACGTTGTAAATAATATGAATAGGGTGTGCCTTTCTGGAGCTGTTCTTTTCTATACCATAGTGTAAGTTTAAGGAATATAACAATGGCAGGTTTATTTGTGCATAATAAGAACATTTTCTACATAGCTTGTTTTCTTGTGCATGATGTCCAAAAGCGCAATTTTGCTTAACCGGCCTTTATGGATTATCCGACTCCCTTTTAGAACAGTTGTGTCCAGTAGTGGCCGGATAACCAAGGAAGTACTGTACATATTCTTATTAACAAAAAGGTGTGTACTGGGTGTGTACAGTCCTTCGTCAAAGTACTGTAGTACGACCTTATGCATGGTAGACTAGTGGCATAGCTATATAGGTCAATTTGAGTAAACTCTAATGGTATCTGGCTTAGTACAGTGTTATCAACAAAAGTTCCCTGCATGTAGCAGAACAATACAGTCAGGAATAAATCTTCCATGAGCTCATAACATTGCCGCCAACAATCATCGAATGACGTCATATGTTCACCCGAATGCCTCGCCAATCCCAGTTCATTCATAAGGTAAAACAAAAGTGAATTTGTCATTGCAATATAAAGATGAAGGAAGGCCGTTAAACAGTGTTGGTAGAGTTATAAATACTTCTGAAGGTGGTAGGAAGCTAGGGAAGGGTGTAGTTTCATCAAGACGTTGTTTCAGCCACGCCCTAGCTAATAGAAAGGGTCCCCTTCAGGACGCAGCGACCGGGGTGTGTGAGGGTTCTCGCGACGTACTTGCACCCCTTGTACAAAATGTAAACTTGACGAGATATCAATCTCACGTTAGGAACATCGTTACTTACAAAACCGCATGGATTTCCCTGAATGATAGATATGCTGTGGCTAACATTTGAGGTTTTCACTCTACTTATACGCGACAACCGTGACATCACAGTCTCTAGGATACAATCAATCTTGGCGACATGATGACATCAAACTAAAACTTATAACCACCTGCCATTATACCCATTGTAGTAATACATGACGGCATCAATCGAAGCAAATGACTCAAAAATCACAAACGGCAGATTAATAGTCTGGAAACATTTCCTAACACGCTGGAATGATGAAGTCATACTGTATTCACGTTTTTTCTGAGAAAGTTTCTTGTGGCCCAGCACTCAAACTCTGCTGGCTTTCTCAGGATTACAGAACTAAAACTTTCATAAGACTATCTTAGGAAGAATACTCAAATTTGTGTATCACTACAGTGTAGCGAAGTCAAACAGACTCTACATAAATATGACACAGAAATACCAAGACTAATTATATAAATGGAAATCTATATAAGTTAAACAACCGCGGGAATAGGCTTGGGTGAAAACTGGTACTTCAAATGTGCATCAACCTATCAACCCTTCTAGGTCTCAAAAACCCAATAGGCCTACTAAATATTTCCAAGCGGGCCAACTGTGGCCCACCTGGTCATTTTATGTCGCCCGCGAGAGCTTGTGTGTGATTCTGATTGTGTGATTGACTTGAATACTTAATAAATAGAGAAGCAGTTATCTAACAAAATAATAAGGCATGTTTTCAATTCATCTGCCCCTTTAAGGCCAACCATACTGCTGATGTGGCCCTCGGTGAAAATGAGTTTGACATCCCTGTTGTAAAGTATTGCCTTATAAAAACTGTGTACTTTGAGCGTTCACTTCTCACCTGATGTTTCGAAATCTGGTGAGTGTCCGCCGATATCAATATTTTCAGTTCAATTTGTTTTATCAGGAACCTAGCTCAAGGCCCAGCTGTAAAAGTTCTTTAGTTTTGAGCCTCGTTTGACCACATTGCAGTACAAAAGTTCATTAATATCTCCTTGATTGTAACTGCACATATAGAGCCCTGAAAACAGTACATCAATAAATATTAAAAACAGAATACCGTAGATAAACTTCAACGGAAATTCCACTATGAAACACTTGCTCAATAAAAGGACTTGGCCTTCATACTCTCCACTGATCGCAATATATTCAAAATTTTCAACTCCCTTATGAACTTTGTCATA
This sequence comes from Mastigias papua, assembly GCA_964019165.1. Lineage (NCBI taxonomy): Eukaryota > Metazoa > Cnidaria > Scyphozoa > Rhizostomeae > Mastigiidae > Mastigias > Mastigias papua. Next base: position 12,459,920 of record OZ025275.1, read on the forward strand.
AGTGGTATAAATTCTGCAAATTGTTTGTTCTTCTTCATACTCTTGAATCCCGAATAAAAGTACCCCCGCCTATTAACTTTTTGATAACATTCCATCCAGGGCATCTTTGTTCCAGACCCGTGTTTCTCATTCTGCTTACTGTTGCACCGACGTGCGAAACTATGGCAAAATCCATCAATAGCTATTATAATTAGAGAAATTTTCCACCTTCCCCTACTATTTCAACCCTCCGCCTATTTGGAACTTAAAAACTGAAGTTTTCGTACAAACTGGCATTACCTTTACATTCGCCCCGCCCCCCCCCCACCAAATATTGACCAAATGATATGGGCTTATTTCCCTATCACTCAAAATTGATCCAAAGGGGAGAGGGGAGTCAACTAGTGTTTTGTGAAGCTGCAGTTACGGAATTGGTAGTTCTACTTAAAGTCTGTTTTTGGTAGTCTAAATTAAGTTATGTCCAAGATTGTAGGTTCCTTACAAAATGCTTCCTTATAAAACAAACGTATACGATAGACCATGACTTCATTTCTCGTAAAGTATTGATATTCTGCCGAACGGCAGCCCAGAGCTTTTCTGCGAATCGGGCTAAATGTAAACATCGGTCCCTTATGACGTCATTATGAAATTCTACAGCTAGTCCAATCACCGATAGATCATTTCATAACATTTTTAGGCCCCTCCAGGTTTGGGGTCTGGGGCAGTCTGCATCTACCCCCCTTTCGGCGCCCCTCTTCTTGAATAAACAGATAATTAACAACACGTTTTTTATAAGAAGAAAAAGTTGCAGTGACAACGAAAGCAAAACGGACAACATTGTCTTCTGTAAAGCTCCTAAGGTCTACCATACATAACACAATGTAATGGAAACTTGCTAAATCCATGGAAATCCATGGAAGATGTGAAAGATGGCACAGGAAGTTATAGAGGTTCCTTGCAGTTCTAATAGTTTCTTAAATTTCAGTGTGTCTAGTAACAGGTTTCTTACAAACTGGTTTCTTATAAAATGTTTCTTATAAAAAACGTGTATATATTCGCAATGGATACAAAAGCTTGAGCTTTCTGCGTTTTTGAGTTGAGATGTACGAAAAAAGACTTTGAACATTCCAGACATTTTATTAGGGTATATAGAATTACAGTCAACAGAAATACCAATTCACAGAATATAAAAAAACCCAGGTCCTACATGTAATAAAATTACAACCGGATATTGAAGAAAATTGCAATTCAATAGCCAGAACGTTTTACTCTATGCTTTTCAAATAAACTTGGGCGGACCAGCTGCTGTTCCTATCAGCTACAAATGAGATAGGAGGGGCTAATTGAAAAGGTCGAGGTCACTGCTAGCCGTCATAGCACATTGCATCGTATTGCATTTTAACCTTTGACATTGTCCTCAAATGACCCTGCTTAACTAACTATTTTTGTGTCAGTACGCATTTGTGTGATTACTGCGAGTCAGAATCCACGCACCATAATTTGCATGTATTCTTACACACGTTTTTTCATAAGAAAGAAGCTTATAAGTTATAAGAAAGTAGTACTCGAATGCTCAAAAAGTTAAGAAAGTTCAGTACTGGATTTCTGACACCTAAAAAAGTTGACAGTTAATTCACTCTTGAAACTCCAATTTTCAAGCAAGCCCATCATCTCCTGTGATTGAGTTGCATAAATTTCCTATTAAAATATATGTAACGTAATTTCTCTATTAATCCCCCCTCTCTAACACACCTGAAAACAATAAGCCCTTGGGGGGCTTAATAGAGAATTAGTGCTATGTCTTCTCAGTGACACAGTCTTATACAAGTAGCAGTACTGAAATAATGAAAAGGCTAAGAAAGCTTCAGTACTGGACTAATCAAAAACTTGTATAGTGGCGCCGGCAAGATCTGTCATACGGTGAAGAATTCTTAACAAAATACACGCTTTTTATAATAAAAAGCAGCACTAGTAGTGGAATCATGAAAAACTAAGAATTCTTTCGTACTGGTGAAAAAACGTCCCGATAGAAAAGAAACTTGTATGGAAACACACAATAGTGCGTAATTACTGGGGGTGTGGGGCTGTGATACCCTAAAATATCCTCAAACACGGAGCAAATTCGTGCGTCCAAATATTCGGAAGTATTGTATATTTACTTGCTATCTGTTTCCATTGGAAAAGCTATATTCAATGCAAAATAGGTTATACAATTTAAAAGCAAATATAACCACTTGGAATATAATTCAGTAAATAAATTTTATGTTGACAATTAACCACTCTGAAATCAGAAAGACTATTTCACCAGGTTGACATACATCAATTTCATCATCAGTTAGAAATCTTTGAATGAACCTCTTACGCAAATTTTTTATTGAGTTGAATGGAAGTTTCACAAAAATGTGTTGGGGAAATTCTTGCGAGAATTGTTGAACCCCAATAAATTCTTTGAGTATCAATACACCCCTGATGCACCAAATTTTTAAACAATTTCAAGTAATAATTGAGAACCACTGGATTCATTAAATCGATGGTGTAGCAAAACATCATTGGTATGATAATCAACGGTATTGAATATCGCTGTGGATTTTGACAGCCGTCTGAATGCGGAGGATGAAAACTTGACACAAAACGTGTCGCTACTCTATATTGAGGATATTACCACAGGACCTAATTCGTAGCGGTCGGTAACCTTTGTGTACGTCAGACAATTCCACCTTGCAATGGTTCCGAACGGAACCGGTCCCGTTTAATAAACCTGTTCGATATCAAACTTCAGACACTATTATACTACATAATATGCAAGAGAGAGCCGGAAAATTACCTGAAAACTATATCGAGCAACTTCAGCCATGGACATGTGAAGGATTATTCAATAAGATACACTGCGGGCCACATTCAGAAATTCAGACTAAAGTAAAGTCCCCCTTCCCCCACCCTCGAATAAGTATCCATGCTAGAGCTCACAATTCTAAATTCTAAATTCCAAAAAGAACAATTACTAAATTTCAAAGGTACATTAAACTTGTTTTATTTTACCAGAAAGTTTTTTCGGCCAGTATTGAGACTTTCACAGGCCTACCTTTTGATTCACTCCAGTAAAACTTTCTCAAGACTTTCTAAAAAGACAGGTACCTAACAAACATACCACCGATATGCATAAATTATTGTAGGAAATCTACGAACATATTTGAATTCATCAACTTTCTTAGGTCTCAACAATCCATTGTTGAGCTGTCTTAACTTCTTGAGCAGTTGACTACTGCTTTCCCATAAACAAGATTTTCTTATAACACAGAGCTTTCCAATAAACAACTTTTCTATAAAACAAACGTGTACACGATAAACGACAAAAATAACAATAACTTACTTGCAGCGATAAACATTGAACGAAGAATCATCTCCTAGTGTTTCAACTCTATTCCTAAACCTGATTCTCGGCTTTCTATACTTAAGCTTCTCGCTTACAGTGAGATAGCATCTTTCAACTGCTGGCAATGAAAGTCTTCGTTCCCGATGAAGAACCGAATCATCCACAAATGGTTTAACTAGATTCTTGTTGGAAAACACTCCCATGTTCAAAATAAAACTAAAGACTGAAAAAGCCCGTAATATGGCCTTTTCTCTCTCTATAAGAGTAGCACCTGAGCTCTGGCACGACAATACTGACGTACGATTAAATAATGGCCGGCATATCTACACAACGCTCCTCAAATAAGCATCCAATGGGGCCAATATCAATAGGATGCACGCTACCAGGTGTCAACTACATATGGAAATTGAATATACCCCAAGTAATCGCAAAATTCCTGGAAGAACAGCTACAAGTTAATTAATTATTCCTCAAATGTAATAAGTACTGATAAAGACGCAGGTCGAAACGTTTTAAAAGCTGAAGTTGATACTCGACTCCTACTTTATATTCTCCAGCACTTCACCAGCTACTCACTTGCCTAGCATTCACTTACACTTTCATCGTTGTCTGACGATTCAATTCTATTGTTTCTTTCTCACCTTCGGTCCTCTACCTAAAGTCATGATTGTTAATAGGTAGGATCCCCTTGGGTAAGACCTACTGTCACCCCATTGCTATGTAGGAATTATAAGCAGGCCATATATATATATATATATATATATATATATATATATATATATATATATATATATATATATATATATATATATATATATATATATATATATATATATATATATATATATATATATATATATATATATATATATAAGAACGAGAGGCGATACCTCAACTGCATCTTTTACAACACTAAAGTGCTCGACAATTGAATGGAGCGTTATAAGAATAATAATAAAAGTTATACCATACTGTCATACGCGACCGTCGGTTTCATGTTTCCAATCGTCAGGCGTATCAAACTATGTTTACGTATCTACGTATCTATGTTTACGTACGCCTGAAGATTGGAAACATGAAACCGACGGTCGCGTATGACAGTATGGTATAACTTTTATTATTATTCTTATATATATATATATATATATATATATATATATATATATATATATATATATATATATATATATATATATATATATATATATATATATATATATATATATATATATATATATATAGAGAGAGAGAGAGAGAGAGAGAGAGAGAGAGAGAGAGAGAGAATTCAAAAGAAATCTAACGTTTCGAAATTCGTCTTTGTCAGTAACATGGCATTCCAGCTAAAGCGCATTTATACTCTAAATACATACAAAAAACAAAATACAATTATGACGTAACAATGCAGAAGGAATACACTATCAGCAAAAGAGAGAGGTTTCCGTCGAATAGGAGTGAAGAGAATAGGCCTAGTATATAGAAACAATGAAACTAATAAACAGAATGATATATAGAAACATATTAAAAAAATCTTCCGTAATCATTTTATACAAGACCCAATTTTTGTAGTGACGCTGGGTATGAAACAGATGTACAATTTCTCGACTTGAATAAAGCGTGCCTTACACTACACAGCATAATCAAGTAAAAACAATGTGCGAACGGAATCTTTTGAAAATTCTTAACAAATCTCTCTTGAGCAATATAAGAAATCTACTTCATTTGACGGAGGAAAAGGCCAAGGACTGAAATACTGGTGTGTGGCATATTTCAAGGATCATTTCTAGGAACATTTCCATTTGTCACCTATTAATTTAATTTTAACTAATGTGTAGGGCCTTTCCCATGCACGTATGCACGTAGAGGACGTAAATATGAGATAAAATCTATATCAATCACGCTTTTGCAAGGAAATTTTTCTTGGCCCGGTAGTGACTTTCCTTTAAAAACAAATTGTGTTTCCCATAGAGTCCTATTGAAAATCCTAAATCTAAAAACAGATTTTCCCTAACTGACTCATCGCTAAATGTCGATTCAGCATCCAAAGGGTATTTCTAAGATCTGCCAGGAACACGCGACCCGCGAGACTCGCGCGCATCCGAAGCACATTCATTGATGAACTTCGTAACTGATAGCTTCAATTTCATTGGACTTATTCATTTTATAAACGTATTTCTATTGGTTAACATATTTAGTGATTTCCACTGAGCTGAACTTATGAAGAGTCATTATAGCGTGAGTTTTCAGAGTTGTGTGAGTACTGTTGAACAGATAGTCGAAATGAAATCTCGTACAATTGAAATGCCGTTTTCACAGAACTTTTTTACTGAAATCAAATCTGGAACCAGTATAGAAGAGACTGGGGTAACTCCTTACAAGATGTAAATAATGCAACCCCTGAACCGAGCCTCTTTTTCAAACCTAAGTCACGATAGCACGTCCCCAGCACCTGTCCCAAATAAGCGTTACAGTAAATTCTAAGAGCATAGAAGAGGCTTCTTTGAAAGGGCAGCTGTTTCAAGAAAGACTATCCATGCAATTTGTCTCTAATCCTGTTGTCAACAAAATGTATGCGATATAAATTAACACGTTGATTTTGATAGTTAATATATATTTTAAACCCAGCCATTCAGTGAGGCCTGCCCAAACTCAATGTCGGTTCCACGCCCGGAAAAATGGGGAGGGTTTCCAGGATAGAGCTAGGAACCCATTGATGTAAGAACTTTTACGCTCAAGAAATGCAAGGTGAACTTAGACGATTTGGTCACCAGTCCCTATCAGCCTTTAAATAGGCACGGGGTGCTAGGAATTCCCGGGTCTCGACAGACATCTACGGAACTAGACTTTGAAAACTTTAAGAATAGGAAGTATAAATGCCGCAACACTAAGAGAAAAAGAAGAGGAAATTGTTGAAGTAGTGAAGATCAGAAAAATATCCCTTATGGCAATATGTGAAGCCAGGCTGCGAGGTAACAGTGATAAAATCACCCAAAAGAGGTTACAAAGTGATTATACAGGTGAACAAGCGAGGCATGGTGTTGCATTTCTTTTAGAAAGCAGGATTGCACAGTGTGTGGAAAAAGTAATACCAATTAATGGCAGACTGATAAGTGTTGATCCAAAGCTGGTAGAAGGAATTAGTATAATATAGGACTATGCCCCTCAACAAGGTAGGCCAATAGTTGAAAGGGAGGAACTCTATCAGGAACTGCAGGAACTTATGGATGAGATGAAACACCCAGGCAATGTCGTACTATGTGGAGAACGTAACGGCCATATTGGATATGACAGGATACAATACGAGCGGAATTTTTGGGTGCATAGTATTGGGAAGGCATTTTAGTATATAGTTGAATAGAAATGACGCCGGGCAGAGACTGTTGGATTTTGCTCAAGTAAATAACTTACAGATAATGAATACATGTTTTCCGCATACAGAAAGTCACAAATAGATATGGTATAGATACAGCCAGCAACAACGAAACTATACTCAAAGTTCGATAAGAACTAGGAAACCGAAAGATGATAGGGGCAAAGGAGCTAAACGATACAATCTGGGTATGCTCAAGCAATAAGAGACAATTATAGAACTTCAACAGTGTATACAACAGAAATTGCAGGACAGCGGCAAGCAAGAGGGAGGTAATGATGAAAGCATATGGAACAACATTAAGGAGTGTGCATTGAATTCTGCAGGTGAAGTGTTGGAGAGAAAATACCATACAGGTGCAATAAGAAGAGAACGGCTTGGTGGGAAGAGAAAGTAAGAGATATGGTGAGATAGTTGCTAAGCCCAGATCAGCTGAGGAACTGTCTTGACTAGGTAAGAGGTACAGAGAGTGAAAAAGGAAGCAAAAGAGAAGAGTTGCAGGGGAATTGAAGAAGATTTGAAAGCAGAATATAAAGGGACTAGAACACTTCTCTACAGCTTAGCAAATATATATACGACAGAATATGACAGTGTTTTAGTTACGCTATAAAAGATAAAAATGAAGTACTACTCACAGACTTGGGAAACTTGAAGGTAGATGGAGAGTGTAGTTTGATGACTTGCTAAATGTACCAAATAACAAGGCTAATAGTGAGGAAGAGGATAATGATCACAGGGTTCGAGAAGAAGATGATGAAAATCTTATCAATATGGAGAAGCTTGAGGAAGCAATTTCACTGAAGAAGAATGGAGAGGCACCTTGAGATGATAGGTTACCAGTGGAGATGTAGAAAGCGGGAGGAACAAGGTTGCTGGAAAGCTGCTCAAGATATTCAATGCAGCGTATAGAGCAGAAGTAGTACCATTGGACGGGCAGAAAGGGGAGATAAGACCCATCTCGTAAAACAGAGAGAAGACAGTATGTGACAACCACAGAGAAACAACATTACTATGCTCTATTCATTGATCTTCAGAAAGCGTTTGACAGTGCCGGCAAAATTGGTCACAGTGATCCGCAGTATATATTCCCAATGTTTTAGCGAAGTAAGAACACAAAAAATCACAAGCGCAGAATTCAGCACTGAATAAGGAGTGAGGCAAGGAGATATCCCATCATTGCTTCTCTTCATCGACAAGTGCATAGTATCTTACCTAAATGTTATCAATGAATACTATTTCAAGTATGTATATGTCGCTTGATGTCGTTGTATGCAAGTGGTGCTGTAGTAGGATACTATGAACTGAACTGAATTGAGCTACACTGGGTTGAACTTCGAAACCGTGAATTCACTTCATAATGACCTGCAGCTGTAAATCAGTAACAGCAACGCTCTCGGCAAATCTACTAGTAAACTAACCCCAGTTGAAATTTGGCAGGTAAAGGAGAACCATCTGCTCTTCAGAAAGGGTGCTACATGCCAAATAAAAGATTCATGAAGTTCCAGTCTACTGATGTAACGGGACCCCTTAATTATGTTAAAATTTGTGACAAGAGGAGAAATCAAGTATTACTTTAACAAGAAACAGCCAAATGTTCAAGAACCCTGTCAGGTCTATTTTCTCCCAACCTGATCGACCAATCATAATGTAGGATTCTGACCACACATGCTAAGACTAGGCCCATCTTGCATGATGATTGGTGAATAAGGTTAGGAGAAAATAGACCTGACACAAGACTCTGAAACATTTGGTGGCTATGCTACAAGGAACATACTCATGCGATTTATAATCGACTATGGAAGCTAACATCTGACTAACTAGCCACCCTACCTCACTATGCCGACAGCCCAGGATAAGTGTCCTCTCTAAAAGAAACTCCACAACGCATTGAACTGTATATGCTACGAGCCCTTACATTTAGTAGCTTAATAGTTTAGCATTAAAGAACAACAATCATACAGGATAAAAACTATATTCTATATTCCTAAATATAGAGGATATCTACGGTGTTTTGCAATTATGTAAACCCATATCTCTTTTGTTTACTTTGCACAGATTTAATACCAAAATCTTTAGGAAAGTTTCAGTATTCAAATCAAGAAAAACAAAACATGTAGTAGGGTCAACCTCCATTCAATTGTTCCAGATGATGCTCTTATTTGGGTCCCAATGAGTGTCTACAATGCAATTCAAACTTTCCACCCGGAAACCAATTAATGGAAATAAGACTTGCTTTGGTAACACTACAAACGAGAGAAGATATTTTGATCTGAAGGCATTTCAAAGAAGTAATTACCTTGGCATGATGTCATCGACACTTCGAGTCTCTTCATCTATGGGTCTGGTCGTCTTTCCCTTGAAAAAGCTGTCCGTGAAGCTGAAATATATAAAGGACAGTCAAAATCGTTGTACTAGGCAGAGGCATAGCTACATGGGGTGTGTGGGGTGTTACACTCCTGGCCATGGAGAAGATTTCTTGGAATCGGGTCAGAATGACACATGGCTATACCAAAACTGATTTAGTCGTTCCTCGTTGCAAATCAACCTGTGGACAAAAATGCTGCTGACATAAGGGTGCAAGGCTTAAAAATTATCTTTCCATCTAAATTAAATCTCCAAAAAACTATGAACTATTCAAAAATCATATAAAATTTTCTTTTCTTTTCCGTTGGCGTGCCCCCATATGGGTTTCGCAATAACTACAACGGAATTCAAATGCCCCTCCCTCCCTCCCTCCCTCCCTCCCTCCCTCCCCTTTTGAGGCGTTGCGTAAAGGGTGAATGATCCCTTACATGTGTAGGCTGCAGGGTTGATATGGCATAGCATACTCCTTGCAGTATCGTTTATATACTTTGTGTTTTTTACTTCTTGTACTGTAAGATTTAGACGTATATATATAAAAAAAAATCATATCTGCAATTTCGACGAGAAATCCTGACTCTCTTTTGCATCCTATGTCGTGCTTTACTTTAGCTTTCATTTATCTATTTCAATCTTCTTGCCTTCTAATGTTTTAAGATTGCGTTGTAACTAAAATTATTCAAGGTTGTACTTTTTCAGTTTCATACACTGAAGAAACTCCACAGCTTCGGGCGCATGGGACTAACGATGAGCGGCAACAGTCATTCAAAGCTAGGGTAGTGGAGCTTAAGTATATCATCTGGGGTGCTGTGCAACAGGAATATCTATATGGAGAGAGTTAAAGCGCAACATAGCAGTAGTTAATATATAGTTAATATGGTTGTGACAGACGTACCAGACACAAGGAGCATTGTGAAAGCCAAGAAAAAGAACTAGATACACCGGCATTATGAATCACCTGTGTTGACAAAGCAGAGTAACTGAGAAGCCTGGGAAAGGATTAAGGTCGCAGGATAACAAAAAGAGGCACGCCTGAGCCATAGTAGGGCAAGGAGGCCAACAGGAACCAAAGGGCACTGAAGGCACAACGGAAGGAACCAATCCGAAAACTGGGGCTCTCGATTCAATTCTAGGGAAATTTCTCTTGTTCTCCGTCAACATGATGCAAGCATCATATCTGTTTTTGCAAACAGGGGCATATCTGACCCCCTTGCCTATTAGGAAAAGGTAGGAGAGGGTGCTTACCCTACGTGCCCCTTCTCCTCGGCGTCCATGCAAAGACCCAAGAGAAGAGATCGAGGTGGAATGGTGAACTGGAAGTTCATGATAAAAGAACTCTACAAATAAAGGTAGGGGCGAGGAGAAGATTAGGATGTCCACGCCAGGTCTGCTGTAACCACTGCAGCTACAAAAACTGATACTTTACGGCGGATTCCCACTCGTGCGAATTTGGTTGTTCGACCCGTGTGATCGCTCGAAAGTAGTCGCACAATTGATTTCCACTTTTTCGCGTGACACTGCGCCAAGGTTCTAGGCACGAGTAGTATAATTACTTAGCAAGTTGATTGGTTCTCCCTTGCTGGCCGAAAAACAGTTTATGTTAGGACAACGACCATATCAGACACGCAGTTCAAAATGACAAGGGATATTCGTCACTGAAACAAACAATGAATAGTCAGAGGGTTAGTCGCGCAGCCGCGCGATCAAATACGCAAGATAGGCAGAAATGCTTTTCGTATAGAGGTGCAAAGTCATGGAATCCCCTTCCATTTGAAAATAAGCAGACATCTTCCCTTCAGGTTTCTAAATCAAAACTGAAATAAGGTTGTCTATTTAGCTGTTATTTTGTTAATCTGCAAGTTACTTCTGCATATCTGTACATTTTTACCGATAGCACGTGTTAGTTTTGTTTTAGTTGTTAGATTGTAAATTAAATGGAGGGCCCCTTGTAAACCAGCATTCGCTGAAAGGCCACCCTCCTTAAATGATATGAACACGAAATTAATAGAGGTCCAAACACCCATTATCTATTCCGTTATCCCATCCTTTAGGTGGTGAAAACAGAACTAAAATACGTTCTTGTATTTCAGTCTCTAGAAAAGCATAGACTGGGTAGCAAACATTTCGCATAATTCGTGTGTTCGCACAATAAACTACGTTAAATACTCATATTTAGATACAGGACAGCCTCAATGCTACTGTAAGTAAATGCATTCTATACTAGCCCACAAAACTTGACCTTATGATATGGCAATCTGGATCATTGATCATATATAGTACAAAATCAATACCTAGGAAAAGTGCTTCAAAAGCTCTTTTACTCCCAATTGAAGACGGTACAACATCGACCGATATAAGCACGCTGTTTTTTTTATCCTAGATTAGCTTTTCCATTAAAACTGTTGAGCCAAGTGTGTCCTGCGCTATGTAAGTTTGAAAAATTCATTTCATTTCATTAGTAATCCTGAATCTGCGTATATCTCTACAAATCAAAATTGCTACATAAAACTGTTTTAGGCATAATTGTACTGTTTGATAAAGATTAGAGAGACAAAACAGGTACAAATTTAAATGATAAAATTACATTAGTTTTCTCTCTGGATTGCTGGTGGTCCGCTGTCTCGGTTTTATTCTCAAAAACATTCTGTAAACCACTGGAATTACCCGCCAATGAGCACTCTGACTTTCTGATGTACAATTATGGTTGGCATTTACACAATGAAGGCAGTCAACAGTTCCCGACTTGTGAGTATCTCAATCGCGTACCAAATAATAGCGAGAAGTCTTGAAAGGCAGAAGATATTCGTCGCTAATAACACGGATAGATGAACCGGGGGATCTAGTCCACGATGAGAGCCACCTGCTCTCACGTAAAAGACTACAGACAGTGGGAACCAAACACACGAACTTAAAAAGACATTTATTGTACGCCAGCAACCTCTCTTTAACTATTAACATATAAAGAAGTATCGAAACATTGGGAACTTGATACCAAAGCAGGTTTGGCAAACAGATCACAAACACTAGCTTTCGATACGTTCTGCTATAGACAACGAGAACAAATAGGTAGATAAATAACTCAAAAGTGTTAGTAGGGGAATAGAACTGTGAATCAATGCTGGTCTTTGAGACTATCCCTCAAAAAGAAACAAGGGTAGTCGCAAGTTAGTGATAGAGGCTGGAAGAATGCCTCGTTTAGATACATACATTAGTCTTAGAAGAAACCTTACGTAGGAAGACTTGACACACTTTTTGCAAAGTTGTAAGAAACGCAACAACACGGAAAATCTATGCCCGTTTGATAATGGCTATGAATTCTGAAAATAATTTTGACATAGGCCCTAACAATATATTTAGAAAAGCATTCCAGGAGACAGGCAACAGAAAGCTTGTAAAGTACCCCTGAAATGCCTAGATTATTGCAGTCAACAAGAATTTTTCAAAATCTTCATATGGCCCTCTCAGGTTCTGGACCTGGGGGCAGTGTGCCCCTTACACCCCTCTCTGTGTCCGAGTTGCTTCAATATAATAAATGCAATGGCCTTGGGGCAGATTTGGACTTGAACACGCCCAAAAGTATCGTAACTTATTCGCTGCATAGTTAATCTTATTCGTGCATAAATAATAAAGTAACTACACGTATTTTATGGGCGACTGGCCAAGTGGTTAGAGCGCCTGACTGCTGAGCCGAACTTCGATGGTTCAAGCCAAACCCTCGGATCGTAGTTAGGATGCTAGCTCACTATCCACCCTGCAGCAAATGGGTACCTGGTGGCAACACTGGGGAAGTTAAAGGCGGCGAGGAAAGGAACTGGCCACCCTACCTCACTTTGCCGACGGCTCAGGATAAGAGTCCCTCTAATGGGCACTCCCCCAACGTACGGAATCGTACATGGGAGTCACCTTTACTTTTACAGGTACTGAGATCTAAGAAGGCTATTTTGGTCACCTACATTTAAAATTCCAACTTTCACGCACGTCCGTCATCTCTTTGATTAATTTATGTATTCCAGTGAAGTATATGTAGTGCTTATCTGTCTGTGTGTAATACTATGGTAGCACAAAGCCAAACATTATTGCTAAGTCAAGTCTTCAGAAAAGTTTAATACTGAAATCATGAAAAAACTGAGGTAGTTTCAATACTAGGCTAAAGAAAACGTTCTGGTGACAAACGTAATATTTTCAATGTGGTTCCATGAGTGGCAAAAAATGTCGCACAAAAACAAAGCCTCTACAACGAATTTCTCTTGGTCACATGGTAGTAGTTCATATTATTGAAAATTTTTTGGTTAAAATTGCAAATACTGATTAATTCTATAATGTCTTCTCAATTCCTATCGTCGACATGTACAAAGTCGCAAAATAAATTTCTACACGATATCAAAAATATTCTACTCTCCTAGTGAATAAAGAAATGATAGCTTGTTAGTACTCTAGAATGAAGATTTACCAGTCTATAACAGATAAAAACTATTGCCCACGGGGTAGTTATAGCAACTAATCCATGAACAATCGAAAGTCTTCATAAAACATTGTTATGATGGGATGAATACACTCATCTGCTTGAATATGCTGATGTCTAAATTGCACGTGAATTTGTTCGAATTCAGCTGCTCTCGAAAAGAACACCGAATGATTGATGGACTAGAAGCATGGTCATCTCCTATATCTTAACACAGGTTCAATATTGCATTTGATCGTCATGCCAGGACAATAGTCAGCGGTGGATTTCTGCAAGTGATTTTGTCTCTAAATCAGCTCTTATCTTATCTAGAAAAAGAAAATCTTGCTTATCCGTTCCTAGGATAGCAGAGATGGAAAGCAGATAGACTATGTGGGACCCGAGGCAGTGCGGAGATGTGAGAGGACTGGGAACGAATTAGCTAGTCGCACTCGGTCGCACTATAGTTGAGAATTGTGAGAATAAAGAAAAGAGAGGGGGGAGGGGAAGCTTGGCCATAGTGCATGGAGATAAAAGTAGCTTAAATAATCAAGAAGGCTACTTATCATTGAGTTTATTGGGTCTTGCATATATTGTATATAGATAAATTAACCCAGTTGTATTCGTCGCTTGGTATTCTGACTGTCTGTACTTCGGCTTCGTCAAAGCAAATCCGCAAATCTAGGCCCCAGATGACACCAATACGACATTTGAAAGTTATTGCAATCATCAATGAATCATCTCATAACTTTTAGGGGACTCCTCATAGGTTCGCAGCCCTATAAAATCTGCCCATCACTCCCTCTTGGCGCTTTCGGTCTAAAATAATCCACAAGGTTTGGCTGGCATTCATAATTATAGGATGGAGGGCTACACAACGGGTTCTACTACATTGATAGTATAACCGTTGGTAAAGTCTATCGAAAACTCCTAGAGCACAATACAACAACCGTAAATAAAACTCTTTATTCATGTTCAAATGCCCAGTCTTGCCTCAAGGCTTCAAAGAACATCCATAATTTATAATCCTACACTTGGGACGAGGAACTATGATAGCTTAAGACACGCCGCCCAGCCAAAATTCACGGATTCTTCCATGAGTTTAGGCCATTTTTGCGTCATATTTTTTGGCACATAGTCTTATGCTATTTATGCAATTTCACACGTCTTAATATTTAATGCTACTCTATGCTGCCCAATCGGAGTATTGTTAACAAAATCGACCCAAATTATACTTCACTTAGTAAGGGGAATCAGAGCTAAAGAAAACGAGAAGCTGAATGTGAATTTGAGAATGGCAAATATCGTATATTTATGGTTGCCTTGTTGCTTTTCAGTCACTGTCTCTTTCAGGACAAAATATAGGTAAAGACAGTTTTATCAACAGACCATTTCGTGAAATTTTGTCCCAATCTATACTCACTATTGGGGGAAAAACAACCCCCTAATGGAAACTCTCTGGGAAATTAGTACAACTATATACTCCGTTTACTCACAGATGCCATTTACATAGTCATATGCTAAAACTTCTACGGAAATGAGACTTAAACGAGACTCCTTCCAAAAACATGCCTTTGTGTCAACAATACACGCTTAATTTCATAGGAAATCTGTTGATAAGAAATCAATTTATATGAAAGCAGTACTCAATTGTTCAAAAAGTTAAGAAAGTTCAGTACTGGATTTTTGAGACCTAAGAACCTATGAAAATGATATTCTAATCTACACGTGAGCCTATCATTTCTTGTGTATCATTTTCATTTATTTTCAATGGTAGTCTACGTATTCAATGCTATGTTTGTGTATCTCCTTGCTGAGTAAGTTGTAAGAAAGTTTTAGTAGTGAAATTGTGAAAAAGCTAAAAACGTTTCAATCACTCTCATTAAACTATCTTCTAAAAACGTGTATTTCAACTCCAGGTGATTTTGTGTTCAAAACACTGTGGGTTGGAGAGAAAAGAAAACCATGGGATGACGTCTCAATTGAGGCCAAGCAGGTATGCCTCCTAAACTTCATCTTGAAGAAACAACAGAAACTAATAATGCTGTTTTGACCTCTTTGTATAAATGCCGCCAAGTTGAGGAAGAGACTAGGAACAGCATTATTTAAAGAGGAGTACAAAGATTTTGCCGAGCAAGTCAATGTGCTTCAACGCAACTAAATACTAGTCACTCTATGTCTCGTCAAAAAAATCTTGCCGGATTGTGAATCACAAGGATACACTTTGAAATCTACAAATATAGGAACAGAACAAGACGATTGCTTATATATTAGCTTCCACACAGATTCTTATAAACCTTTCCCAAACCTCTATGGCCCCGCCTTTAGTGTAGCAGATCTGACTAGCGCGTCAGGGCTGACAGTCTACGTCACAGCCTCGAGGTCGCGAAATTACTGCTTCTATATCACTCCTGAATTACTCCTGAATTCTGACATGAACGCTGCAAAATTTGACATTGACCTCAAAAAGCTCCGGAAAATGGAGGAAGGTGTGAACGTATGGAACAGCTGACAATGCAACTAAAGATCGGATAGTGATCCTAAGTTCATTGGGTGGGGTAGATATGCTATGGTATGCTTGTCTAAGGCATGCAAAGACAATATGTTAATTTCGTGTTTCACACGAAAGGAAGTGATGGATTCCATGTAGCCCACGGCGGAGATATACACGTTTTTATAAGAAACCTAATACTGGACACTCAGAAATTTAAGAAACTTATAGAACTACAAGGAAAGAATTAAGAAATTATAGACACTTCTGTTCTATCATGTATCTTCCTCACCAATTTGCTCCTAGTGTGAATGTCCCCTATATACAATGGCCAAAGGGAATGACAGATAATGCCAGTGGTATGGCTTTCAATATGTCGTAGATGTTATTATTGATGGTGTATTGACAAAAGTGCATAGGAAAAAAAAGAAATTCCTGCATCATCTTTGGCAGTTTTGGAAATACATTTTTCCTCCACAAATTTAACAGTGTCCACTATAGTATGTTTTGTGTACTTAAAAGCCAAAACGCCTCGCGGGCACTAACAAAGACAATGTTTTATATGTCTTGTTTTCATTTTCACTACAATTTTTGCCAGTAAATTAAGAAACCTTTAAGAAACTTTTAGAACTAAAACGAGGCCAGAAATTAAGAAACTTTTACTATTAGGCCTTGAGCCAGGCTTCCTGTAAAAGGAAAAACGTGCACCCTCGGGTGCCTAATACAAGGGGGGACGGCTATTAATATTTCAGGTTTTTCCCCACCCCCGGACCTTATTAAGATCCCCTGCTTATCAATTTTAGTAAGTTGCAGCGTCAAAGGCCCATGTCAATTACATGTCAGGTATAAATTTTCTCGTTTTGCATTGACGTTTTGAGTGCTCTATTTAGTTATAAGTAAGCTATTTGTCCATACAACATGGTGTTCTATTACCTAACGAATGACCGGTGTCCTATCTGGAAAATCCCCCCCCCGGTTAATAAAACCCCCCGTTTCTTACTTTTTGAAAAAGTTCCCACCCCCCAACTATTAAGACACCCCTTGTATTAAGCACTCAAGAGTACAGCGTAAACTACGCCTTGCCTCATTTATGGCGTACTGGTGTGGTGTATGTTTGCTTTTACGAGAGTGCTTCAAAGCAAAAGTAACTAAATGAATCTCCGGTGTGAGCTTTATATCGAATGAATTGGAGTTACGGTTTGTCTGCAGCATTATTATGTCTGGAATTCACTGCCCAACAAAACAATCCTTCGGCCCGATTGTTCTCTTTTATGACTTCAAATATAATTGCCTTCGATATGTTTCACGAGTTACTCAACAAAAATAAAAAACAAAAAACAACATAAGGGAATTCTCCCTAGCTCACGGTTTGACGTATATAAAATTTCTGATTTTTACGTATGTGATCTCGTTTTCGTGCATCCCCATACCAGCGCATGCGCGTGAAAAGTGTCCGACTACGATAGAACGAAGTGACCCTTCTTCCTTTTCTGTGATACAATATGTTTGCAATTCGGCATATATACCCCCGTCAGCTAAATAGATGTAGACCATTTTAGTAATGCAATATTCCCGGTGAGGTTAGACCAAAGTAAGACAGTCTATGTGAGATATTTACTTTAATCTCTACCAGTACAGTCTAACCGCCATTACTACTCCCAAAGAATGCACATAGTGAGGTATTCGCCATGTCGGCCTAAATAATTCATGTCATATCGCTAGAAAGCCTAATACAACTCGATTACAGTTGACTATCGCTTTGACAACAACGACATGAATGATTGCTCACTGAATACAAACAGCTTTTTGTGCTAGTATGGGCCATAATACTCTAATTATGTTTCTGCAGCAGATTGCCCACAAGTGCTACAAACAGAGTTGACATGAGAAAGCAATTAAGCTATGAAGACAAAACGAGATTTTCGTGGGATGCAAACGCAAAATTTTTCAAAATGATCATCTGGGATGAATGGAACACGCCATATATAAAATGCTGCAGGTCTTTTAACAAAACCCGTCTAATATACGTTTTTTTTACTAAAAAAAACAGTTTATAAGAAAGCAGGTGAATTCCTGAGATCTAAGAAAGTTAACAAGTTGATATACACGCTTTTTTATAAGGAACCACTTTATAAGGAACCTACATGTAGAAGGCCGAAATATTTAAAGAACTTATACTACTAAAGGAAAAATCCCTAAGGAACTTTTCATTTTCAAATTCCGAGTGCTGTACTCAGATACAAGTGAAGATTACATTACATTGGATGATATCAATGGAATAGACACGATGCTTCTTGATTGAAATTATGCTTTTGCATATATAGAACTTATTTCCTGTCGCATTTGTGCTTTTGAGGTTGAGTTCTAGCCATAATTAAATGTAAAATTCAGAATTCAATGTATTTCTAGTGTCTGCGCCATTCTGTGGCACTCTATGTGCAGTGAAAATTAAGGAACTATTAAGGAACTTTTAGTACTAGAATTTGACAAAAAGAGGTCCGAAAATAGGGAACTTTTAGAACTAGGCCTTTAGCTAGGTTCCTTACAAAAAAAAGCGTGTATACTTGAAACTCCAATTCTCACGCATATCCATCATCTTTTTTGCTTAGTCTGCATAGATTTCATACGAAAATCTACGGATTCCAGAAGTTTGTGTAGTGCCTGACTGTGCAACACTGCATTGACATAAAATATCGAATATTCTAGCTAAGAGAGCTTTAAGAAAGCTTCAGTACTGAGATCACGAAAAGCCCAAGGCAGTTCCAGTACTGTTCGAAAAACAGTGAATTGCAAAAAAACCGTGTACTCTAACAAAAGCTGGTGAAATGAATGTCATTTCTGAGAAACCGATGAACGATATTTCAGCCATAGGGTAACAGTCAGGCGAAGAATTCACTGGTTTGGCAAAACCTTCAAATCGAACCTCAAACTCTAAACTATGCGCTGTTCTTCAACCCCACCTTCTTTCTGTTGTGGATGTTAAGTATGGAGTGGTATGGAGTAAAGGATCAACCTAGCGAAAATATGACTGCTGACAAAAATGACTTTCGCAAAGAGCTGTTCCAGGAATACCACAACCGACGGAGTAAAGATAATGCCATATTACATATTGCATACCAAATAACATGTCGTTTTTGAAACAATGCTGTGATGATGGAAAAACAAAATATGACAATACCTTGATGAGAGCGGCAGAGGTCTGAAGTCAACATCTAACACGTGTCTCTACAAAAAAAACGGGTAAAGGTTCATCTATGGAAGCTTGAATATATCGTCAAAATGAACTCAGCATTTCTTACGAAAATTTAAAAAACAAGAATAATAAGTAATAATGAGAAAAAGATATGAATGGCAATAATTCAAGCTACAGTAAAGCAACAACTTGTTCCTGGAATACGTTGATGCTTTACAACGTACACTTCGATATTTTCGCCAAATATTTCTCCTGCTTAATCCGAAGACATAAAAATCTAAAACAATTTGTATTCAAGCTCAGGCATGCTAGCATCAGCTAACCTTTTTCGTTTTGGCAAGGGCTGGCCTCGTTTTGTAATAAAGTTGGTTGCTTGTCTGGCTAAACGGCGTCCCATCCACAGTACTAACTTCTGTCTTTGGTGCATCATCTTCCAAAGTCCATGCAGAACCTAAATAGGAAGAACCCAAAGTACAATAACTGTGAAAAATCCTGGGATACGGACAAAAAATAATACAAAACCATATTCCTCTCAACACTTTCATTTCATCCCGCTCACCTAAAACAATGTCAGTTTGTCTATAAGACATTTGACATTACTGTGCTTTTGAAATTGCTGTGAAAGTCAAATTTTTCCATCACTGAATGTACTTCTCCTAAAAAACAACATTGTTTGGGTGGAGGAGGTGAGATGAGAGTTAAGTGCAGCACAAAACGTGTAGTGTCCTAGGATTTCTGGCGACTAGTGTAGCTCAAGGAAAACAGAGGGTGACATTTTATTTTGCAACTTTATGGAAGTTAAATGAAATCAATACACTCTGTGAAACCAAATAACATTCTACGTTTGTATAAGCAAATAAACATCACAAATATGTTACCAGGGGCTGGAAAAATACTGCCTCTCTCTAGTGGCAGATATAGGGGTATGGGATTATCAACCTGAATATCTGCCACGAGCTTTGGAGCACGTGATTTACATCACAGACGTGCTAAAGTATCTGAAGCACCTGAAGTAAATATGAGTAACTATACAGGCAGAAATGATACCTGTGTACAAAGCTGTTGGTTTCGGCTATCAACTCAACATTGTATTGAGGAGCGAAGAGCTTTATATATCAATGGCTGTTACGGGAAAGGTATGGGAGTCTGAAATTCATAAAGAAATGTAGGAGTTCCAAGTACTTCTGGCAGGCATTGTATGTTCTATGTAGATGACTTTCCGTATTTTGATCAATTCTTGTAAATGTTCTGATCATTCATACCAGTCATAAAGTATCTTTGCGTAGTTTGATCATGATAACAACACACAATCAGATAAAAAGTTTATCTGCAAGTTATACAGAAGTATGATAATGCTTCGCAGCTATCCCCCTACCAAAAATTGAAGAGCTACAATAGTCTCCAAAAGTCCTGGGACACTTCGCACACACTGTATCCTGCAATGAACTTCCATCCCCATCCTGCCCTCAAGCAATGTTGGTTTTCAGGAGAAGTACATGCGATAATGGGAAAATTTCAGGTGCGCGTCAGCTTCAAGTGTCCCACAAACGAACCAACATTATTCTAGGGGAAAGGGGGGCGTGTATGTCGCCACGATGAGAAAATGTAGATGAATGTGGTTTAAATCAATTTTTTTGTTAGCGTCCCAAAGACTTCGTGTGAGTATTGTAGGCCTTGAGCTAGCCAAATTTCAAAATTTTGCATGCTATACGACACCGCTATAAGAGGAGACACCAAAAGCCAAAAAGCGCCACTAAAATGCAAAAATGTGCAAACATTCCTTTTGAATAACCTTGCTTTTGAGATCAAACAGGCACCCTCCCTTTTAGTTTTTAAGCAAAGGCTTCTTCCTAATAACAACTTTAATTAGGATTTTTTACTTTTTTCTTTAACTATTTTTTATCTTAAAAATTAG
Source organism: Mastigias papua (assembly GCA_964019165.1). NCBI lineage: Eukaryota > Metazoa > Cnidaria > Scyphozoa > Rhizostomeae > Mastigiidae > Mastigias > Mastigias papua. The sequence continues at coordinate 12,481,040 of OZ025275.1, forward strand.
TTGTAATATGGTATTATGCAGTATATATGTACATTTTTTCCTTTTAATTGCTTTTAAATTTATTGTAAGTAGTTAAGTTGAGGGGCCCTTGAAAATAAGCTTCATTTCTGAAGGGTGACCCTCCTAAAATATATGAAATATGAAATATGAAACATTTGAAACACAGGAACATACCGTCGGGAGAAATCGAGAGCGGCTTCGTTACTTCCACGCTTCCAGGATCAAGTTTTATCGACCTCGGTATGGTGTGATTCCTGAAGAAACTGCGCATTGGGCTTCGCAGAGGATGAGGCTTTTGCGGCCTGAAAAGGACGTAAATCGATTTATGGAAAATGAAAATGAACAAATCAGCAACGAACAGTGAAATAGAGAAGTACCCGACGTATAGTGTTTCTAGATGAAATCAACTCGTATCCAGGTGAACCTTTATCTGACAGTGTTCTATCTGTGCAAATCAGGCAGATTTTATACTATGCTGTTAAATTCCTATTAAATTACGCTGTGTAAGTACCCACATGGCTTTTATAAGAAATTTCTACAAGTGGGGAGATTTTTCAAAATTGCCACAAAGACGAGGCAAAGCTTTGTGACCACACTCAGTAGACATATTGGTAGAAAGTAGGCAGTACACATTTCATGTTTAATCCATCGTTTTACAAAGCGGTACAGCAACCCTGAAGAGTGCGACTCTCTCTCTCTCTCTCTCTTTGAAGAAGTTCTTGAGAGGGCCCAAACAACGGGAGAGATTCTTTGATTTTGCCAGCCACTACTAGGAAAAGAGTTAGGCCTACTGGGGGGTTTTCGACAGTAGTTAGTATGCTAAAAATGCCCCGCCTTGATACCCAATATTTACCTAAAAGGAGCAACACAGTAAGAAAGATAATGATGTGACGACCAACAATCAATGACAAAGGAATGTCATCTCCTATGAACTGTTGTGCGACAATTGCATAAACTATGAACGCTTCATAAATCCACATTTTGTAAAAAAAAAGTGAATACGGACCTTCTTCAGAAGTACACGACATATGTTGCTGAAAATAAATATCAGCAAGCTATCTAAAGAATAAATAAATCTTAATCTACATCAATAGCAGGTATATTAACTTGTACTCGGGTTGCTGACCTACGCGCATTGTATAAGAAAGTTTTTCTCCGCACAGCAATGTAACTTTCTTAGCTTTTCCCGCGCACACGGGCGATTTTTGTCGCTGATACAGAAAAACGTTTGTTTTTGCTGCATATTTCAGCTAGCCGCAGAGGAGCGATTTTTGCCGCAGAAAAGCTAATCACGCGGTCGCTCGAGCGCATCTGATTGGATGACCGGTCACATACAGTCTTGGTTTCAGTCGCATGTGTCCACACACAGTGCGATTTTGGCTTTTTGTTGCAGAAAACAAAACTCAGTATCAAAAATGTTTGATTTGGAAAATCTGTTTCCTACGACAAAAATCGCATGTTTCTGCTGCCGTACACGGGCGATCTTCATCGCTTGCAACAAATTTTTGTTGTCTCTGCGACAAAAATCGCCCGTATGCGATAGGCTTTAGCAAGAGCGTTCGAGTTTGTAACACTGTAGCGCTACACAGACAGACAGACAGACAGACAGGCACTACACAAACACAACTCTCTACTACATAGGATACCACAGTAAATCTATACTACTTAAATATAAAAGCGATGATTGTCCTATATGAATGTTGAAATTTTAAAGGCCAAACATATCCAGTACCGAACTTTCTTAACTTTTTGACAAGTCGAGTGCTACTTCTAAGTAAACAATTTTCCTACAAAAAACCATGTACTTTGAAGAAACTGGTATGCCCTAACTGCTAATCTAATAATTGCAGATCCAGTTTTGGGACTCGTCCTACTGGATGGATTAGGTACAATGTGGCTGCCTGGAATGCAAGATGAAGGTGATCACTTGATGAAAGTGACACAAACAACGTTGGAGAGGGTTGAACATCCTTTTTTCACATCTGATGAAAATTACACACTTTATCTATAAGAATATTGCAAATAAGAATGTCAAGGCTCAAGTTCGCCGAAATTTAAGGATAGTATAAGAATAATGCAAGGCTCAAGATTCATCAAGGATTAGATTGTATGGTGATTTGAGTGTTCTTTAGAAAACAAAATAAGTGCGAGCTTTACTTATCCAGTCTAAGAGTCATTACGCTATGGTGCGACTAAGCAACTCTTCGGGGACCGTCGTCAGTCGTACACTTATTATTATTATTATTATTATTATTATCATTATAAATGTTTAGGGAGGGTAGCCCTTCAGCCGTAGCCGCTTTTTAAGGGGCCCTCCATCTAAATATACAACAAAATATGAATAAAATCCTACATAACTTAATTACCACAAGTAAAAGAGTTCTAACATACATATAAAGTTCTACTTGAAAAATTAAAAATACTAGTTAGAGGAAAAAATAGAATAAAATAAAGGTTTTATACTAAGAACATAGTTCATAGGGGAATTAATCCTCAAGATTACTAAAATTTAAGAATAATTTAAGAATATTCTTAGGCTCCAATGAAAAAATTTAAGACTATTGAGCCTCAGTGAAGAATAGGTATTCCTATAGAAACGTGTGTATGCAGGATAGATCTGAAGAAGCGTCAAGAAATGATAAGTTCACTGAACGTTACTGCTAATAATACTCACCCCGTTCAATGTCATATTGCACAAATAAGGTGACTTTGCTGTGAACAGGACTGTAAATTTTGCAAGAGGTTTAAAACTTGCTACGAAATCTGATTTTAAGAGTCAACGCTAGGAAACATTCACATTACTCCGTGTCCATTTTGATCCGCTTTTGCTCCCCAAAACGGAGCTGTTTTTCTTCTCTGTTAACACTTTACTCTTTTTTTATAAGAATAAAGTTTATACGAATATTGAGGCTCAAAATCGCTGAAATTTAGGAATAATCTACGAATAATGGAGGCTCAAGCTTCATCAAAACATAAGAACTTTTTGTATCACAGTTATAATACTATTTTTAGGAGTACTTTTGCATTATCGATACAAAATGTACACTCTTGCTTAGTTTTATGATGTGGTAAAACATCAACAAAAATCGGAATATATTCCTTAAATTTTTCGGCGAAGTTACACCTTTGGTATTTAAGAATAATTTAAGAATAATCTAAGAATAATTTAAGAATAATTTAAGAATAATTCTAGGCTCAAAATCAGAAAAATTTAAGAATATTGAAGCTCGGAAAAAATTTAGTTATTCTTTATACTCCGTCTTCAGGGAAAAACGGATATCTTTCAATTGGTGTTCACATTTGTCCTCAAAAACGTATCTTCATCAGGGATTCTTTTATAATGGCGCTGTTTCTGGTACTTACACTACAGAGTTGCATTCTTGCTCAGCTCCGTTTCCATTTAGCTCCGTTTCTATCGCCATTTTTATTTAGCCCCATTTTGGGGGTGGACTAATGTGAAGACAAAGCCAAAAACAGAGCTAAATAGATCCGTTTTTGTTCAAAAACAGAATAGTGTGAACGGGGCCTGTTTTGTATCGATCGAACTGAGTTTCACCTGCTGAAGCACGCGAACTGTCCTTTCCTTCCCACAGTTGAAATGAAGCTGTCTGTTTTCGTTGCGATACATATTGGGAAAGGTATGCGAACGGAAACTTGTACTAATAAAACAAAGTACAGTAATAAGTGGGTTGGAACGACAGCCGCTCTAGCAATTCAAAACGAATTGCTTTCATATCTACTTTCTAATAGCATAATTTTAATAGCTATATTTATTGCTCTCTCAGATATTTTCCTTTCCTTTAATAATGACATGACAAGGCTGATGCTATTCAGATCAAATGTCACTTGACAGCATAGCTATCTTGCTCCAAATTCCACTTAGGACTGAGATACCAATGCTGGAAGCATGGCCAAAACAGATACTCTTCAACGAATGCTTTCTTAAATTTATTGTGCAGCAAATTCGTCCTAAATTTCGTGGATATATTGCTAAAACATCTGTCGCTAAGGGAATATCCCTTCTGTATTCACGTATTGCCAACCTATTGTGTCTGTCCAGAAAATATCCTGTTTCGCAATCAATTTGCTCTGTGCGTTTAACGGAACGTCCTGTGTGAATGAAATATTACTCTGGCAGCCTTCTAAAAATTTCCTCTTAACAACCTGGGGCTTAGTATATTCTTGGCTAATGCAGAAACTTATTCAAAATATCTATCGAATCGTGAAAACTGTCAAGAACACGAAAATATTACCGCTACAATTGAAAGCAGTCCTATCTCAGCAAACATTCCAATCTACTTCTCACAGAGCAATAGAAATGGAATCAAGAGGTATACTCCACCAATGTTTTGTCTGAGAAACAGATCCAGTGGCGAGAATAAAGAAGTTTCATGAGAGCCAAACATCCCCACGTGGAACTAAACTGACATTTTGTCGTGCTGAACTTCAAAGGATATGATTTTATGTAGCTGAATAACGAAATAAAACCATTCATGAAAACCAAACATTCTCATCAAATTTTTTTGTCAGAAGATCTTCATTTCCTGCCCCTACTTTAAATTTTCCTATCTACGCCTCTGAGAAGATCCCAACAGATATGATCTTTAACGAGGAAAGCCTGCCATTGTTAAATGTGTATTTCCAACGTGCAAAACAAAAACTAGAACTCTCATGGAATTAGCGCCAGCGTTGGCTCAAGAAGGAACAGGTCTTGCTTTCACTACCGCAAAGGCTGTAAGAAAAAGACCATTAAAGACTGGCATTCCTGCTACACAGCAAGTACTAACTATAAGAGGCTCGCTACCACAAGAAAAATAAACCTACCTTCACGCACACAGGAAGCGTTCAATTCCCACGCAAAATTCACATGCTTAGTGCGTCGCAGACTTGATATGTCCGCACAAAAAATGAACTCCCAAGGCCTACCCGGTAGCGGGCAAAAATGTTGCTCTGTTATGAAAAGCCTTTGAGCACAACAGATAAATTCCTAAGATACATAACAACAATCGACTAAGAACAGATTCAGTAGATTTACATTTAGTCTGGCTTTGTAAGCCACGTTCATTGTTATGAAAAATAGCAGCGAACAGTTGTGTACTCGCATACTGGTAACGGGTGGGTTGTAAATAGATATTCAATTGACCATTGATTTATGCCAAAGTGGTGGTCTTTATCGAATAAACGGCATTCGAAAACAGCCATTTGAATGCTAAGTTATACATATGTCTATTGTGGTCAAAAGATACAGGATGTCCTGCTTCAGAAAAACAGCCATACAGATTGAGATACACGTGATCGATTACTTTCATGTAATTACGCTTTATCAGCCACAAAGCATAGGAATTGCCCCAGCTGCAGGAATATGACAAAGAGGGCATGCCAAAATGGGGGTCGAATGCAGGGAGACTGGCTGCCATTGTGATTTAGGGTTTATTACAAACAACAGTAAAATGCTGCGGCAGGGATGTGCCGACTGTGGGGCGTGGGGGTGGCGTCATGCTTCCCTGATGTCTACGAATTGTTTTTAAAAAGTTGGTCATGCAGCAAGGAATTTTACGTGAATTGGGGAGTTGGGGCAAATTCCAACAAGAAATTCAAATATTCTGTTGGTCATGATTGGTCATAATCAACTCTCTTTATGTGATTATGCAAATAACTTGCTGTTACTAGTAACTATCATCATTTTCAATTGTGTTCTGGAATATAATGTTGGTCAAAAATAGAATAGATACAATTGTCCGAACGCCAACCAAGCAAAATTGTCTACGCACATCCCTGTGCCATAAATTCGAGCGTAATAATGAGAGAGTCATGCAACCATCTGGCTTCTGATCAATGGCGCAATTATTGGTAATTCTAATCTATGAAGCATAACCTCCCTCGTACATTGTCTTTAAAACAAATGCCTACTCCCTGGAATGCGGTATTAGGTATACGTAACGACGAGGCTCCAGATTATATAAGAAACATAGCAAGTTACCATGCTCATAGGAAATAAAAATCTATATAGAACACGCTGGAGAGATTTCTCTCGAGTGCACACAAAGTTTCTAGAACTGCACATTTTGCGTAGAGCTGCATGTTAAAAAAAACCCTGCGGCAGACCCAATTCATAAATGCCAAAAAACCTTTAAACGTTTACTTGGAAATACACCTACTTAAAGGGAAATTTCTAAAAACACATTTCGCTGCTACCTTCCCATGATGATTTGCAAAACTTATCTTCTCCTTGTACAATGGGGAAGTTCAAAACCGTTAGTCTCCAAAGCTAATTTGAAAATCACTTTGGACAAGGAAGAGAGGGAAGAGTGCGAAGAGTGCGAAGAGAGGGAAGAGAGGGAAGAGAGGGAAGAGAGGGAAGAGAGGGAAGAGAGGGAAGAGAGGGGAGAGAGTGAAGAGAGGGGAGAGAGTAGAGAGAGTGAAGAGAGAGAGACGAGAAGGAAGAGAAGAAAGAGAGGAAAGAGAGTGGAGAGAGGGAAAAGTGTGAAGAGAATGAAGAGAGGGAAGAATGTAAGGAGAGGGAAGAGAAGAAAGAGATTGAAGAGAGGGAAGAGAGGGGAGAGAGTGAAGAGAGGGAAGAGAGTGAAGAGAGAGACGAGAAGGAAGAGAAGAAAGAGAGGAAAGAGAGTGGAGGGAGGGGGAAAAGTGTGAAGAGAAGGAAGAGGGGAAAGAATGTGAAGAGAGGGAAGAGAAGAAAGAGATTGAAGAGAGGGAAGAGAGGGGAGAGAATGAAGAGAGGGAGGAGAGTGGAGAGAGCGAAGAGAGGGAGGGGATTGAAGAGAGAGAAGAGAAGGAAGAGAAGAAAGAGAGGAAAGAGAGTGGAGAGAGGGAAAAGTGTGAAGAGAAGGAAGAGAGGGAAGAATGTAAAGAGAGGGAAGAGAAGAAAGAGAGTGAAGAGAGGGGAGAGAGGGGAGAGAGTGAAGAGAGGGGAGAGAGTGGAGAGAGTGAAGAGAGGGAAGAGAGTGAAGAGAGAGACGAGAAGGAAGAGAAGAAAGAGAGGAAAAAGAGTGGACAGAGGGAAAAGTGTGAAGAGAAGGAAGAGAGGGAAGAATGTGAAGAGAGGGAAGAGAAGAAAGAGAGTGAAGAGAGTGAAGAGAGTGAAGAGAGTGAAGAGAGGGAAGAGAGGGAAGAGAGGGAAGAGAGGGAAGAGAGGGAAGAGAGGGGAGAGAGTGAAGAGATACGATACAAAACAAAAACAAAATCATATACAAATTAGCTACTGCAAATCTACAGTGTTCAATAATATAAAACAAGTGGAAAGGTTTAAAATATACATACTATAGATCCCCATCTAAGTAAAGACGTTTCCAAGTATCTATTCCTCTAGGCAAAGATCATTCCTCTATATGCTGAACATGCAAAAATACATCCTTCTATTTATAAATTTCTCTAATGATAGATCATTCTAATCCACTCATCTCTCATATCACAGATTCCACTTAATACAGATACGTTAATCATAGATTCCACCTACTACAGCTTCCTCTGATTGATTGATCCCTCGGATTAATGACCCTTTTAATATCGGATTCCTCTAATTATAGACCATTCTAATAATGCATCTCTTTAATCGCTCGAGAACTCTTATTATGGATTCATACAATTGTACATTCCAAATAATAAGTTATGCTACCTAATCCACGAAATCTATCCCACAAACACAAATCATCTTCCATCCCAAGATCTTGTCAACTATGAAACGCTTTGCCCTCCATCCCCTTCCCCGGGTCCTACAACTTGTCTTATTTCAAATCTAACATAAACAAACTTGGTCTCATCTCTCTGTCTATTTAACCCTTCTTAACCCTTCTTTCTTCCTATGTCGGGGCTTTGCTATAGGCCTCAAGGCCTTTCATTGATGCTACTTACTAAAAACAAAAAAATATGGGTCTCCTTAATTCACCGAGCCCCCGAGCCTTCCAGTAACTGATTCCTAAATTACAAGTTGCTCTAACTATAGGTCCATCTTAATATATATTTTTCAAATGAAAGATTACTACAGTCCCCCTTAAGTATATAGATCAATCAAAGAAAGGTTTACTCTGCATGAATTCTCCCTCTCAATAGCTGCTCGCCTTTCCATGACCCCAAGCTAGTGGATACATGTACTACCTTGTTTAGCATTCAGAGGCGTAGATAGGAGTGTATATAGGAGGGGAAAGGAATAAAGATTTTCCAACAGGGATACAATAAGTTTATTTTACAATACGTTCTTCTTGGTCGGTCTATTTAGCTATTCAGTCAGACAAAAGATTTTCCTTTCAAAATTTAACACTTGAGTCCTAGAAGAGAAAAATGACTGCTTCATTCTTACGGCAAGAAAAGAAACCTTCCGACAGAATGGTAGTCTAGCTCTATGGGGGGTGGGGGGTACTAGCCCGCCCTGATTCCCTTCTACCTACGGCACTGCTTGCTTGTTTGACGTTGAAACAGTTACCCAAAATAGTACACTACATACATACTGAAGAATAACGTCAACAGTGAAAAGTAAGGTATACTTGAGAAGCTGCTATGAATCAGGCACGTGTTTTAATAAGAAAGCGAAAAAGTAAAAAGTCCAGCAACGGATGTTTGAGACCGAGGAACAGCTAAAAGTTCGTATACGTTCAAAATTCCAATCTGCACCCAATCCAACCTCTCTTTTGCTTAATCTGCATAGATTTACTGCAGTACTTTATACATTTTAGTATTATGTTCGTTTAGCACCTGTCTGCATGAGTATGCATACCCCAAGGCTAAAATCTCTATCGAAAGCTTCTTGTATACGACAGAAGTTCTAGCATTTCATATTCAGTTTGGCGACACATTCAATTATTACTTAGATTTACTATTTTGCACAACAAAAAATTGTTTTGCTCCGTTGTGATCAAATATGAAAACTCACTTTATCCAGATTCTATACGATTCTAACAATTTCGCAGTGGAAAAAACTTGATAGCAAATCCATCCGTGCAACAATCTGGGACTCGAGAGAAAACTACCTTTGGTGATAAATTATTAATATACCATGAATAGTTACTTGAAAGACCTTTTCAATAATTCACATATAATGAAAACGAGGAAAACATATTTTTGCTATACAGAAGCTACTTCTCGTACAAATCACTCCAAAAGTCAAGTGCTGCCTTGGTGACCACATTTTCGGATGTAACAGAGAAAGCTCCTTCGCAACTACTTAGTTTCGTCTGTGTGACGCGGTTATCTTAATATATTTTTGATATACACGTTTTTCTACATAAGAAACAAACTTTCTCCCTTTAGCCTGGATGTTTCTTAATAGTCTGTCAATACCAGCCTTAGATGTTTAAAAGTCTGTAGGTACTTCAGAGCTTTTTCGCCCTGTAGTGAAGTTCCCTAAATGTTCCTTAAGTGTTTCTTAAAGTTTTTGAAATTTCCTATAGCAAGAAGGCAACTATTAGACCAGACATTGAAATTTTAGCTAAAAACATTTGAGAGACGGATATCGATTGTACTTTGTTCCAGTTCAATTAAAAATTCTCACAAAAGCAGATTTTTCAAGTATACTTTTGAAACTTGGCCTGTCTGTGTTTCATAATAGTTTCTTAATTTTTTCCTGATTTGAGCCTCATGTTCCTAATATACTTGTTTCTTATAAAAAATGTGTAATTAGCCAAAATAAATCGGACTCAACGGAACTAAGGAATCCCTATGGGAAGTCAAGACTACAGACTTTGAAGTCGTGAATCTCTCATAATCTTTAAGAACCTTAACAGTATCTTCTATGTTGATAACCAGCCCTTGGTACCTTTTGTCCGTAGCCAATAAAATTGACATTGTTAGAATGGCAATTCAAAACTTAGTTGTTGCGAAGGAGCTCACTCCTGCGTATCCGAAAAATGCTCACCTGTTTCATATGTCTCAACCCAACTGCGTTGAAATGCATTGAGCTGTATATGGCAATTAATTCACGCCTCCCTTTCATACGGCCTAATAAATGCCCACACAAACAGATGACACTATGCCAGTATAATTTGTGATTACCTGCAATGGTATTCAAGGCTCTTGGTCTCCTTTCCGAATGGTCTATTCGTTTCTTCAATGATTAGTGCCTATTCAGGGTCATTTTCACCTCAAGATGTGAACGTTGATGGTGTTTGATCACCTAAGGTGATCACTTCTGGAGAGCCTCAATGAATAAAGTCTACATACGTCAATGTTGGTTTCAAATTGTAAAAGAACCTCCAAGCAAACAAGTTATGCTTTCAAATGAATTTCTCTTACAATCACCTCTTTTACTTGAATCGAGATTAATAAGAATGTTTGTAAAAGCATGACTGAAAATAACAGGGTTAATTCACATAATACGTTGGGTTCTACCCTGCCCCCTTCCCCAAGCTAGGGTTTGCCAGAGCATAAACTTAACTTTACATACGTACATGTTTCCAGGGCAACCCCTCTACGCTATACGAAAACATACGCCTTTCGCCCAACACCCTTCTCCCTTTTACGCATGTACTGCGTGAATGACTCCCAATGTCACATTATTAACTCGCGACTATCTCCAATGGTAATGCGTCATTAAACTTGCGTAGCAGTGGCCTGCCTAAGGACTTTTGAATAGGGGAGGAGTGTGGCAAACGGAATTCCCCAACAGGCATGAAGAAAGCAACATAACTACCAATAAAGCATGATCGCTACACCAACTTTTGTAAAAAGTTGGGGTGTCACACACCACACACTTAGTTCGGTATGCCACTGCAGCGAAGACCAAGAATTACTTAACTAATAACCGTGAATGCAGAAAAGAGATCAGATTTGACATTTCATCGATCCATGGAGATAACTGCAAATTTAATCTTCTATGAAAGGAGAACACAGATTCTTTCACAGGGCCTACTTCAATGAACTTACGCCAATTGTCAACAAACAATAATTCGAAATCTATGCTGGACACAAAATACAAAGCCTATACCAATTTAAAGACCCAGCAAAATTTGGAATATTCTTACAAAAATAATCACAGGACACTGATAAATAATGACAAATATATTAGGTAATGCAAAATATCATGAAAACAATGAAACCGCTAGTCGCAATGACAATATCAGGCTAGTTTCGTTGCTTGTAAAGTGTCAAAGAAAAAGCTCTGCTTTGCAAACTGCCCACTACAAGAGTTCTCAATTAGCTCAAAACTCATCTTAATCTGATACTTCAATGTGTTGAAGCCGCTAACCGAGGTTGCCGCTCCAGATGCTAATCAACAGCTACCGCCTTCCGGCAACTCCTATTCTACCAACTCTCGGTAAGCATGCGCTGTGCACTGATTGACACAATCTCGCACAGCCCCTCCGTTCACGGCTTATGACCGACAGGACTCCACTCAAACCCATATGTTCTATTGAATTTTGCAATGATAACTACACAACTATAACCCTGTCACCATTACAAAACTGCAAAAGCGCGGGAAATTTAAGCTGCACGTGTGACTCCAGTTGCAAATATGATCTAACGTGATCCAAAATCTACAACTGATATAAAATAATAATGAATTCTTACTACTCGGAGTAAAAACGATCTCATATGGGATGGAAGCTATATGTATCAGAGGACTGCAATTATGACAGACACTCGCTACTACTTTAAAAAATTCTACTTCCCTTAAGGACTTCAAAACAAAAATCAGAAATTGGGATCCTTCTGATTGTCAGTGCCGTCTGTGCCGACCCTATATACCATCACTGGCTTTCTATAACTCAAATCTTTTTTGGTCTGCTTGTTATCTTATAAAATTTATTTGTAATCTTAATCTTGTACATAGTTATGTTGTTTATTATTGTTAGCAGTTGACATAGACAGCTTCAATGTTTTCCTGTACGTAGCTATGTTAGCGCTAACGTTAAATAAATTGATTTTTATTATCATATGTTGTTACAATTAAAAAGACGTCATAAATTAGTTGCATATCGTACCGAGGCACTGTTAATCCGATTTCGAGCAGTCATACGATTAAGCTAGACAGGAACCTTGTGGCACTCCCATATATCGACTGTCTTAACATTTAAGTCAACACAATTAATTCTGGATAATTGTGGTTTGTTTGACAGGCAGGATTGAAACCACCCTCCGTGTTGGATAAGTCATAGCTATGTATCAATTGCATTCTCATTTTATACTTCCATATTCTTATTGATATGTGGTTTAACCTTGATTTGGTGATTTAGATAAAACATCGAGTTATATTGTATGAGATATTACTGTCATATTTAGACAAATCATGCATAAAAAACTACGCATGTCATTCTTAAACGATTGCAATGTTTCGCCTGTAGAGATACGTGGCAGTGAGGGAACTTTTCGGTAGACGCAGAAAGAGAGTGTTAGGCCTAGAGTGTAAGAGGAATTATCTGTTGCGAAGAATGTTCACTCTCTAATTCTAGTTCTAATTCAAGCGATAAGCCTCGGAATTGGCGAATCGGGAGGTGAAAATCTCCAAAACTCCGTACTCAAGCTTTCCAGTAGCTTACGATCTGCTGTATCAAAGGATTTTTATTGATCTCAAAAAGCCTATACGCATCACGATGTTTCCTTCGCGGTTCCTATAACTGAAAGATGATAGATTAACATGTCTTATACGTAGCTACAAATAGTGGCTTAAATAGAGGGGGTCAGGTGGGACGAAATCTCTCTGTAGAACTAGATTGCCATTCTGTAGGAAAATTCCTTATCTAGTCGGGAAATTAATGCAGTTGTTGATTTTGAAAGCGAGGTTTTTAGATAAGTAAACAGGTATATAGAATAGTCGAGAAAAATAGCATACTTAGTATGTTTTGTCGGAAAATCTTCACTTCTTGTTCCTTCTATAAATTTTCCTATATACGCCACTGGATACTAATAATGGGATCTTGCAGAAACGAACATCAAGGCTATGACCGAAATCCTCTTGGCAAGTCTTCCTCAGAGTGAAAAATAGTAGAATAGACAAGTGGGGGTTTTAATATGCCAGGGGGTGGGAATTTTTCAGACAATTAATAAGAATCCTTTTTCATTTACTCGACACTGAAAATTAAATGTTCTGGTGTGTGAGAGCACAGTAAAGAAAGACACCATATATATCTGGTAAATCTAAAGGGGCTTGGTATTACAACAAAGGATAACAATAAGTGAAAAGATTTTTCAAGTAAAGAGTGCTGGACAGATTTGAGTTATAATAGAGTGTGATACACATGGGTGTTACAATACTACAGTATATGTTTGTACTTCCAAAATATAAGTGTATAAAGGGGTCACCAACATTTTTGAAACTGAGGGCTACATCATGGGCACTGGGCAATGCGAGCACCGAGTAACGCAATAGACTACCACTTAGAAAACAAACTTTTGAGATAACAAAGTTGCACGGTTTACTTTCACTTTTATCACTGGCCTGCGGGGGACTGTTGTGGTTGTTAAGGGTAACATGGTCCTCACGGGCACTGGGTTGGTGACCCATGATGTTGAATATCATCTAAATTAACACGTTCAGTAATTTTCTAATCACAAAATAACACGGTGTCAGAACGAAAGAGAACTTAGTTGTTGTTCACAAGGTCTTCTATTTTTTCAAGACGAAGGTACGCATGTAAGTTGTAAGCAATCACGTACCTCGACCCCTGTTTCGAATACATCAAACATACATACATCAAACACCACGCAGATGAATTCAGATATGAAATTATCCCAATTAACCCAACTTTCTAAGTTGAAATTTCTTTTGTTCTGCCGATGTACAGCTCCTAACGGTCGAGATTGTTTCCTCTCGTGGGTAGTACACGGCATGCGCAGCCTACGACTAGCCCACTCAAAGGTAACCGCCACAACCAGCTGCATTCATTCATTCATTCATTCATTCATTCATTCATTCATTCATCATTTTATTGATATTTAAGCACGCTTCATCTTTCATGAAATAGAAAATAATTCATTACAGCGAAAAAACAAGAGAAGAATTGATATGCAACTCTAAAATGCTGCTCTTCCAAGGGGTAGTGTTTGGGTCCTGTAGGTTCGAGAGATGCTATCTAAAACCACTTCTAAAGTGAGTGATTCACTCAAGCTCTCATATGCCCGAGTAGATATCATTCCTATGTTTGACAAAAGGGAAAACAAAACCGTTCAACATAACGAAGAGTAAATAGAGAATGGTAGTAACTATAAATAAAATTGCAACATCAAAAAAAACAATATCTAAATAGGGAGAAAGAGATTCGGAATACATCAAAAGTGAGACATGCAGAATTCGAAGAATTCAAATTCATAACAAAGGTGACGAATGTATGGCCAAAATATAACTCTTAAAATGTTACATTATATGATCAATGCAAGGGAATTATTTACTGTAAAGGGATTATTGATTGATTAAGACTGACTCATGAATACGTCGATTCAGGCTATGGTAGTGAAATTGAAATTTCTGTAGTTCTTTGATTTTCGCCGGTTTTCAAGGGGCTTCCAATGCAAGAAGGTAAAGGCTAGCCCTATACACCATTACATATGCTGGGAAGGACATTTGAGAGAGGGCATTTATTCTGAGGCCGTCGGCATAGTGAGGTAGAGTTGACATTTCCCATATAAACCAGTGGTTCGCAACCCCTTTTACTCCTACATCCCTAGCAATGTTCTGGTCTGCCTTCGCACCCTCTACAGCAGATTACCTTGGTCCAGACTGCCGGATTGCAATAGACAGATCAAGTTCCTGTCATAAAGACGGACGTGTATCGCACACAATGATGTGTCAACTGGGGGCGTGGGGGCATCAAGCTCCCCCCTTTGAAAAAAGTTGGTAATGCACCAGAAAATCTAGTGTGATTTGAAGAGTTTCTACAAATCTGAACATTGTTTTCTTGTGTTATAGAAAATAAAGTTGGTAAAAATGAAAAAGTTGGTCACTTTTTCCAGACGCTCCCCCAGGCGAAATTGTCTAGGCCCATCGCTGCTCGCACCCCTTGGAATGATATCTCGCACCCCTGGTTGGGAGCCCCTGCTGTAAATAAATGTTTATAGGTTGGCAGCTAGAAACAAGCCATCCCTTATCTTTGTCTCTCAGGAACCACTTCTACACTCTTCTGCAGTTTATTTCATTCAGCATTTGGCTATGAAATAAGTCAAAGGTCTGCTTAAGTTTATCTTGTGCATTCTTCCCGATTGATCAACATATGACCACAAGCCTCACGACACACTGCATCCATCACTCCTAATCAACTTCATCGTGCGTTCCTGACTAGTTAGTACATAGCTTGCTTCACGCGAAATGCTCTCGATACTTCAATTGAAATAAATTGTCTCGATAATGTTGCAATCCTTTGCATAAGAAAGTAGTTTATAAGCAAGTACTGCTCGACTGTTGAAAAGGTTAGGAAATTTCAATACTGGATTTTTGAGACCAAAGAAATTTTATAAGCTAACACACATTCGATATTCCCACAAGCCCATCATCTCTTTTATTTAAGTTATAAAGATTCCTTGTGTTAATCTACACATTGAAGTGTTATGTTTGTGTAGTGTCTGTCTATTTGTGTAAGACTGTATTGCTTAACTAACTCAAGCATTCTTGCTATCATGACAAAGCTACAAGAGCTTCAGTACTCGGACAAAACAACTGTCATAGAATAAAGTGTGCTGAGATATTAATCTATAAATGGAGACCATAGTTATACTTGTTATGAATATAATTTCTATTGTGGAATTTATTGAGGTCATAACACATCTCGATTATGCACTATCTATCGCAAGGCCTAAACAGTACTTCCTCGATTAATCGTATCCCGATTAATCGTATCTCGATTAATCGTATCCTGATTAATCGTATCTAGATTAACTGTCCCTCGATTATCCGGCTTTGACCTGGGTGCTAAACTCTATTTCAACTAAGGTGTTACCTTCCATTTACGAAGATAAAATCCTGTTATTTGCCATTCAAATCACACCATGTTGTTATAAATATAAATATTGTTATAGATTTGGAATGCATGTGCAGCCAGACTTATTGTTGTTGTGCTACGTTGTAAATAATATGAATAGGGTGTGCCTTTCTGCAGCTGTTCTTTTCCATACCTTAGTGTAAGTTTAAGGAATATAACAATGGCAGGTTTACTTGTGTATAATAAGAACACTTTCTACTTATCTTGTTTTCTTGTGCATGATGTGCAAAAGTGCAATCTTGCTTAACCGGCCTTTATGGATTACCCGACCCCCTTTAAGAACAGTTGTGTCCAGTAGTGGTCGGATAATCGAGGAAGTACTGTAATGCGATGAATACAGCAAGCTCGCAGATGACGTAATACCCCCAACTTAAACTAACTAGGAA
The DNA here is from genome assembly GCA_964019165.1 of Mastigias papua. Taxonomy (NCBI): domain Eukaryota; kingdom Metazoa; phylum Cnidaria; class Scyphozoa; order Rhizostomeae; family Mastigiidae; genus Mastigias; species Mastigias papua. Next base: position 12,497,343 of record OZ025275.1, read on the forward strand.
TAATCTATCATTTGTGTTCAAGGTCGTCTGGTGCTCTTACATGACCTACAAGTCACATTCAAGCCAACGTCTGTTTAAGACGTCTGGCCAAGTGCGACTCATGGTCCGATCTGTATCACTAAAATACATTCCCGTGCGCAAAAGCCAATAGCTAATCTAGATGTATCCGATACCATCCGCACTACAAAACGTTGAGAAGGTTATTACATATGACCGGTCTATAATAGTACATAAAAATTCTTAAGGAAGTGTACGCAGAAAATCCTAAGGGAAAACTCACGAGAAGAACTAAGATCTCAAAATACGAAACTCGCAGAATAAACGATCTGCAAATACCCAAACCAAGGTTGGAAATCTCAAAAAGAGTTTTTGGTACCTCGGTGCAAAGGTCTGGAACGATATCCTAAACGATATAAGAAATGTGGAATCTACTTATCTTTTCCAACAAAAAAATGAAAACCTGCCTCTTAGGCCAGAAAAGTAAACTGAATGTAGAAACAAACAATCTATGAACTATGACCCAAAACATGGCCTCCTGGTAGAACAGTTTAACACTTGTTTGTTTAGTTTTACTAGTATATACCTCTATTTATCCGTTTAAACGCTGAAGGAGCATCATGTATATAAAATATTAAATGAAATGAATCTTAAAGTAGAGTACGGAGGAATATATTGCTTCGTATTGAAAACACTACCAGGTCAAACCTTGCTCTAAAATTGACCTGCTTCATTTTGTTATTCATAAATATATCAACAGCGAACGATGCAAATCTAAAATCATATTTAAACGTCAGACAATGTGTTGGGTACCACCAACACTAATTGTAATAATAAATACGATAAACTCATCATTGCATATATGCTACTTTATTGTTGCCCTGTTACCAAACTTATTTATCACTTTTTCTTTCTAACCAAAGAAAATTTATCCTACTTCTCATACTATTTTCTGCTACTTTATTTATTTATTTTGCTTGTCTTCTAGATCAACAAAGCCTTCAGTTTTGAAGTTGCTGATTAAGCTTATACTTTCATAAAAATAGTATATATCATGAAGAAACAAGGTGAAAATTTACAACAGCTATCTCTAACTACTCTCCAGAGACAGCCCCCTGGGCTTGTCCAAAGCTAAACGATATCTTGATCCCCATACCTGCTCTCAAAACACTGAAAAGCGATGTATGATCCTGTTGGATATGAATTATATTCATTATCGCAAACATTCCTATCCCAAGAGATACGTCTGCAAAAGCTAAACCAATTAGGATAGGCTCAAAACAAAATAGTAGGCTCAAAATAAAAAGATTTGGCACCTGGAAATCTCGGGATCATGGAATTTCGTCAGGTATACCAAGTCGTAATGTCCGAAAACTATGAATGATTCAGGTGCTTCGTCAAACATGAGCTGAACAGCACCTTGCGAGGCTTTAATTTCGTTACTTTATCATAATAACAGTATTAAGAACCAGATAAAAAAACTCTTATCAGATAAAGAACTGATAACATATTAACACCAGAAAAGATTAATTTTGACGCTTTCTGCTATCGAAAGCGGAGAGATCATCAAACGATAGAGCTAAACTGGAGATGTGCACACGAGGCTTCGAAAGATATACCTAGATGCTCTAGATATCACCCTAAATTCTCCGATTCGGCGGCAATTATTCCTATACAGTTCCCTACTCTTTACTAGGCCTTGTGCTACGATACGGAATCTCTCCATGAAACTTATCCGGCAAAACGCGCTTCTCACATAGGATCATTACTTGCATAGCATCTAGCAATCTGCGCTGAGTTCTGTGTATTCTAAACACTACGCTTCTTAAGTCTTAAGAGGAATACCAGATACTTAAGAGGAATGTCAGATACAGGTGCATTCTCAGTACTCTGAATTACTATTAAGGAACTGAGGAGATACAGACAGAAGTAATGAAGTAACGAAGCAATGAAGTAAAGAAGTAATGAAATAATGAGGTAATGTGTTGTAAGTGCAAAAGTACACTGAGTCTACAAAAATGCGATATTTCTCACCGTCCTCTTTCTCCGCTTGGCATCACATCGAAAATTCCATCAGAGTCAAGACTTGAGCTCTTAAAGAACCTGCCTTTGATTTTCTTCTTTCCTCTAGAACAATCCAACACTCAACGTGAGAAAGATACACCATCCATTCACTACACGACACTAACAGAATTTAGATTGAATTTGAGATAGCCAATGAAACTGGTCATTAAGGACCTTTATCAAGTCGATTTGTCGTCGCATTAAAAAGTATATTTGCTAGGCGGTCAACTTTAAGGCATAAATGATTAACCATTACTGAAAATATTCAAAAAACATTAAAAGAATGGGCCGCCAATGAACAACTGTTATGCTCAAAGAGATAAGCAGGTCAATAGAACTACACCTCAAAGGACACTTTAGAGCCCCCAGTGGCATCCATACTGCTTTGAACTACAAAGGTTAAGTTAACCTCTGAAAAATTTCAAAAAGATGCTCAAACATTTGAGTGCTGCTTTCTGTAAAGGGAAACTGAGTATACTTTTAGAGTTCTGAGGGAAGCTTTACCTACCAGACTACCTGCTGGCTATAGTCCTAACAGAACATCCACAAATACACAAAGACACAGAGAATCCTATCAGATAAAACTTTTTCATGAGATTCTCTTATTGTTCATTTAGGAATCTGAAGAAATAATCTTATGCTTTCCCTAGATGTACCTACTTGCTTCACCTATCTTTCCATGTACCTATTGTTCAATTCACCTACCATTCTATTGATCTATCATTCTAGTGTTCTATTGACCTGTAACCAGTCTTTCTTTGTTTTGTGGGAATTTGAAATTATGGTCAATCATTACTGCATACAAGCTGACCACATGGCAAAGACATTTTCAAATGCAATGATGGGTCCACTTGAGGGTGATTTCACACATTTCATTAGCTACCTCAAATTCAATTTTGCAATAAACTTTACAAGTAGAGGTGTTAGTATAAACACAATACCATTTACTTAGTAACTATATATAAATCTAAAATGGACTAGGTTAATTTGGTCATACTGCATATGAAAAAAGAAGAATGCTTTTAAAGATGAAACTTCTTATAACAAATAATGGTGATCTCTCTTAGCCAGTTTACTCCAGTAAAAGTAAAGACAATGTCATCCTCAATTTTGGGAAATGTTAAGAAATTGAGGCTCAGGCAAAGGGAAGGGGGAGAATGTACTGATGTTGCTGAAACTGTTGGCACATCAGAATAATAGAATTCAGGATATCATTTGCTATCAATAGCTAACTTACAACCTGCATTGCATATTTGAACATCTACAGTATACATGGAGCATAACTTCATAATCATACCTCAATTTATAAAAGAGAACATATACATATCTAAGTCGGTAATTTAGAACAAAATTATGTGCCTATTAAGCATGATACCAGTGCAAAGGTTCTTACAAGAAATCATAACAACAAATCTGAAATAGTTAATTGAACTTCAGTTGAACATGGAAAACCTTGCAAGAGAACAATCCAAAAAGTTATTATCCTCAGAAAGCAGCAAATTCTGGAAGCTACATAACAGTTTGCTAGCAAGATAATTCATATCAGAAACAGAGAAAAGAGATGTGAGTTAGTGATAAATTGGGCAGGCACCTTTACTCAAAGCAAACCGTGCAATTGCAGTTTTCTTCAAAGTACTATAACAACCTAAGTCTTACATGAATAATTCATAATCTTGCCCTCAATTTTTGAAGGGAAAATTTGATAACAGATTCTGTTTGGCTTCTATTAGTAGCACTTCCTATGTAATTCATTGAAGCACAGACTAGTGTGAACAATTTAAAACATTATCTAAAAAGATGGGGCCAACAGAAAAGTTATATGGTAATATAGTAAAAGCTCACACATGTCAACTACAAAAGCACTGAAAACTTTCAATCAATCCAGATAGGCAAATATAAACAAAAAGACATGTGAAGTGCTAAGCTTTATTATCGATGAACCCAGCAATTGTAGTGCATGCCAACCGCCCAATTCATTCCTTAAGATCTATACAGGAAAAACTGAGCAAGGTTCTTATATTTTCAACCTTACCCACAGACAGTTTCTTTGCTAATTCTAATGTATTTAACAAATTAAGACTGTCAAGCTATGTCAAATGAATACGAAATGTGTCAGACCTAATACTAGTTGATAATTGTGATAAACAGTGTGAAATATTGATCGACAGATAGCAATGTGCGAGCTTGATTGTCAAGTGATCGTATAAATTCACTGTAGTCATTATGAAAAAGGTGAAAACAATATAACCATCCTAATGTGCTAGCAAGATGCACATGTAGATAACGGAATACAAGAGATTTCTGTCAAAAACCAAGCTAAATTTGGACGCCTTCACTTAGGCCTACCCTGGTATCCTCGCAAAACTTTGTTCACTATCACAGACCAGGAGACAATGAAGTATAGCTGCACTCGCTGCACTACGTAGCAAATGAACTTGGAAATTTTAGAAACTTACATAAATGACATTTGCTTATGTAAGTCATAATAATCTTCAGCTCTTTTTTCAATGAACAATGCAACTACAGGCCTGCAGTACAAATTCAAATCAAACATGGATTACAAAACTGGATAGTTCATGAACACTCACCGAAGGCCTAAACCACATTCCCAATCGGGTTTTGAGCTCACAGAAAGTAAGTCGCCTGTATTTTCTCCCGTAATCATAGCTTATCTGCTTTTCATCCTCTTGGTGGCCGTTAAATAACGAAAAAATTTGTTCTTCAGCTGCCTCCAAGTTCTGTTTCCATGCAGAAAATGAGTCATTGAATAAAGAGGTCAGTCATTGTCTAATATGCACAAAAAACGGTGGAATCCCCAGACAATGTAGCATATGAGCATGCGTAAATCTAACTGTACATGGCACGGCCGTTTCTAGAAATTTTCTTGGGTGGGGGGGGGGGGGATTAATATATTTATGATGTTTTTGTCGGGAAATCTTTATTTCCTGTCCCTCCTATAAATTTTCCAATCTATGCCACTGGCCTGTAGAGGAGCAATTTTATCTAGGCATCCTTACAAAGTACTTCTAAATTAACCACGTCAAACCAATCGAACGATAGTGGTTATAAGAGTGACGATCAAATGTTTTGATAACCCGGCCCTATTCCCCGCAGAAGTGTAGTTACAATGCACCACTATCCAGGACTTTTGCATGAAGCCGCCATCCAGGTCTTAAACAAGGGTGGGAAACCTTTTAGAAGGGTGGGCAGATCTGTCAAATCTTTCCGTTAAGTGGGCCACATGTACACTAAACTTAGTGAAACTTGCAGTGGTCAGAAACCAATAAACAAAAACTATTCTATACTACAAAGAAATTAACAAAGAATGGGCAACATATTTGCGGGCCACAAAAATTCTCCTCGCGGAACACGTTGTCGCATGCGGGACAACCCCTGGCCTAAAATAAGGGAAATATAAAAGTTTGCCATCTACGATACATTACGAGTCCAAGGAGGTGTTCAAAGGCCAATTTTTCATACTGACACCCAAGGGGCGTATCCACTCGAAGAAAAGAGTACAAAATTTTTTTTGATTTTATGTGATTTTCTCACAAAGTATACGAGATTTATTCCAGTGATATGTCCCCCCCTCACACCAAGCTCCTACAAGAAACACTTTAATATCTGAACTGCTCGAATTCTCAAGACCATTGCTAGTGCTGGTCAAGACAACAATTTTCAGGCCGTCTTCCACGCTTCACAAACCCCGTCCTACTATGCCTGACTCAGTCATGCACATCACTTCTGTCAACTATGGGCCATGATTTCTAAAATACCCCGCTTTTACTCTACTTTCCATGTCGCATGTGAGTAGTATCTACTGAGAACAATTGCTATTTGACTCCATCAGCGCTCATTTCAAAACACTTGACAGATTGCATTCTGCCATGACCAATAAGCTTTTACCAAAAAGACAAACTAAAATCCGCAAACTTCGTTCTAATCCTACCCTTTCAGACAATATACACCTTTTATAAGAATATGGTCTATAATAATAAGACTCAAAATCTCTAAAATTTAGGAATAAGTTATGAATTTTACAAGGCTCAAGCTTCATCAAGAATGGGTTTTCGTTCATTTGAATTTTTTGAGAATAAAACAATACTTTTGGATTAAGGTTTCCAATGTACATACCACATTTAATGTTTAGTTCTGCTCTTGTTTTGGTTTGATGAAGAAGTAACATAAAAAACGATCTGAGCTTTCCTTTGATTTTAGGGTGCAATTCCGCCTTCTGTTGCTCAAGAATAATTCAAGAATGCTCTTAGGCTCAACATTAAAAGCAATGAAGAAATCAGATATTCTTATACAAAGCTGAGAACACTTTTCACACTTCCCACAAACAACAGGAAAATATCAACACGCAAACGGTAATTTAATGATGGTTGAATTGCACGTAGACAACAATGTTCTCGGCTTCTACGACCTACCGAGCAACAACTTAGGAGTAGACTTATCTTCATATTTACGAAGATTACGCACAACTTTCGCGTGGGTACAACTTACTATTGTCAATATGACGTTACTAAGTTTTGGGAAACCCATTTGAACTTCAGCTAGGGAAAGGAAGTACCTTGACTGAGATTCTAAAAATGACTAATGCCAAAGTATTAAACATAACGAAAGGATCTGAAATGTGCTTCGACATGGAAGCAAGAAAGGCAGACAGTGAGCAAGATAAAGCAACCCTGCATTTGAGTCTGGGTTCATTTTTAAATTAGAGCAAAGTCAAGTATGGTGCCCCCAAATAAAACTTGGGGGGCTACCAAGTAAATACAAAAGCTTGATAAAGACTAGCAAAATTCCTGACTAGCAAAAAGTGGGGGGGGGGGAGCTGAAGCCCAGTAAACAAAAAGTATTTCCTATAGACTGGTATAAATACAGTGCTACTTTGAAATAATATTCTACCTTCTCTGATATATATATATATATATATATATATATATATATATATATATATATATATATATATATATATATATATATATATATATATATATATATATATATATATATATATATATATATATATATATATGCAATCAGTAGCTAGCGAATGACCAGTATTTCTCCTTTTTCGGTGCAAACAGAAAGGTTGGTATTATGCTAAGAAAATATGTATATTATATCCACACGCACATACATATACCATAATTGGGCTACTACTATTGTTTGAAGCTGCCACTGTTTACATATACATATGTGCTTTTATGCAAGCCTACGCCGTATCCGGCGTGGACTACGTCCTTTGCTCGACGTACTGCGACGGGTACATTACTACAATAACCTATTTTGATAGTTTTCACTGAACCCCGTCTTGCAACTAAGTCAATCAGTGTTTGTTTCCTACAACTACCTAAGTTTGATGGTAGGAAAACAGTTAACTTTGACGAATGAGAACTTCTGAAATAATCGGACTTCCTCAATTGTTAGGGCTGATTCTGCCATTTTTCTAGTAAGCAAGCATAGATGTATTGAGGAGGAATTATTCTTGATTCGTGTTACAGATCGTATTTACAATTTACCAACAAAAATCACTATGGACTCAAAACAATTAGTATTACAACATCTAAATGTAAACAAGCTAGCTGGCAAAAGTAACGTGAGAGTTTGTCTTTCCTGTTTGATATCAATGGCAAACAAGCAGCGAAGAGTAAAATAAAGGTAACGTAGGACTTTCCCATCCCTGTTGTAAATCAGTCCTGTAGTAAATATATGAATACAGACCTCAACATTTTTGCAGAATGGACTTCTTCGTCAGCAGCTACACAAAGCAATACTTTTGACGGTCAGTTATGCAGCTGGTATCTGCCGAAGTTTCTCCCTGGCCAACATCTTGCTTAAGCTAATCTCCCCCTTTCAGTCAACAAGTTGTCATGATGAAAACTACGAATTGCTGCATCGAAAGGAGATATTTGACAGTCTGTATATGGTAAATTGCCATTTCCTGATGGGTACCTAAACGAAATAAACAACTTCTGGTCATCATGCCTCTTCAATACCATTTCATACTCCGTATTTTTAAATATTTCTGATCGTTCCGATCGGCTTTCACTCAGAATAATCTGCCCTGCTGCCTTGCATCTTGATCATTGACCTCAATTCTATCCTTTCAAGATCAGTGATCTCGATAGATCTTGATTTATTACGCAATAGTGGTCATTCTAACTGTCATGTGCAGCAATAAAAGTAGTAGTAATGCAAAGTTTGCAACGTTCATCTCACGACAACTTGAAATTGGCTATTAGGGCTGGAACACTGATATGTTGTATTGTGTACGTTTTATAGTGGCATCATTTCACATTTCATGTCACATTTCATATCTATTCTATTTCTTTTCAGAGCAGCAGAAACTCTTATCATTCATATCATGTCTAATTTACAATGTAATGACAACAATATGGGTTATTCATTGGAAATAACACTGTAGATGAAAATGATGACGATGACGATGGCGATGAAAATGGTAATGATGATGGTGATGATGATGAAAGTGATAATGATGATGCTGATGATGATGAAAATGATGATGATAATGATGATGATAATGATGATGATAATAATGGTAGGAGACCTCTTCGTGGTGATGTGCGGGCACAGAGGCAATGTCCTTAAAATTTATAGCACCCCCCAGGCCCCTTTAATGAAAGTCAGGCCTAGTAGCTTCAGCCTGCAGTTCTGGCAACTGTTGGGGTAACAGAGTGGATTCAATGTAGTCTCAGTCACCTCTTCTAAACAATCGGCAGGCGATCACTGACCCCAGGGTCGCATTATTTGTAATTGGAGAACAGAGAGATCAATATGATGATGATGATGATGATGATGATGATGATGATGACGATGATGGTGGTGGTGGTGGTGGTGGTGGTGGTGGTGGTGGTGGTGGTGGTGATGATGGTGATGATACTTTTGCTCAAATGGTTATGATTACTGATGATAATGGAAATATTTTCTTTGCATTTTTGAGCCTATCCAGTCGGGTGAATAATGTAGGGTTATCCGTCCTCTCCAAGGAACACCCATAACTAACAAAGTTGTAATGTTTTGTATGGCCGATAGTGCAAGAGAGATCAAGATCATATCAAATAAATCTTGAATGAGATTTGCTTTTCCTCCTTCGTCGATAAAAATAAATTCAAGAACTGGTAATTTTGATGCAGAAATCAACTGACTGTTCGAACTGGGTTAAAGCGAGGGTTAAAGAATAAACAGAGTCCGAAGATTAAAGGGGGACATAGGAGACATTGTCCCCAACTAATAAATGTTCCTCTCCTTTGTTCGACCAACAATTTTATCAAAATATAATCATTGACTAGGCATACAAGCTGCATCTAAAATTGAAAACGGCTTTCCAACAAGGTTTTCCAAGGCAGGGTTGTCCAACTTTTTCTCGGCAAGGGCCAATCGAAGATTTAGGCCCCAGGTGAAAGGCTTTTTTAAGATATACATACAATCATAAACTTAATGTAGCTCATTATCAACTTCGGCCTCAATGCGGGCCACATCGCGGGACGGGTCACACGTTGGGCAATGCTTTCCTGAGATGTTAGTTCGAAATGAAATCTTTCTGTCGAAGGGAATTCGGTATGAAAAAGAGACGGGCTAACAAATACAGAACTCAAAATAATGACTTCATATATAAGATTTAGCAAAATTCTATCGATATGTCTATTCAAATACTACCAATGACAGTGCCTCACCTTAGCCTTATTCAAATACATTATTAATACAAGGGAAAACCTACTTGTTGCTGTTTTGTCAATTCAACTAAATACCTACGATCATATCTGAAAGACTCAATCACTGCACATACACGAATCAATTGCATCGATGATGTAATGGTGACTGGTAGAAATTTACAAAAAACCTTTAAAGGCCACAGATAAGGTCCTTAATGAATATTGTGGAAGGGTATTCATAGTGGAATGCGAGTTCATGGATGATGAAGTGAATGGACGGTATTCGAATGATCGGCAATTGGAATTGTTGAGCATAGACGAATGTCAAATGAAGACAATGAAGAGTTTTGTGAATTTATGCGACTGGGGGATGTCATACGAATGGTTTGAGTTTATAGTTAAATTCTACAATAGTCAAGTTTCCAAAGATCTCGTATTGAATGATTCGATTAAAGTTAAACAATGAGTACATACTGTATATATTTATTGAGAAGCACTTTGGATATCTCCAAATTCTATGCACCGAAATCCTAAATATCACATTAATGCCTTCAGTCGTTGATGCAACCATACTACACTACCACAGCATAGCCGCCAAATGTTTAAGATGCTGATCAGATCTATTTTCTCCCAACCTAATTGACCAATCATCATGCAGGATTCTCACCACACATGCGGTCCACAGCTGCATTTAGGCCCACTTTGCATGCTGATTGGTCAGCTAGGTTGGGGGAAAACAGACCTAATTAGAGGTCTCAAACATTTGGCAGCTATGCTACGCAGCACTTGGCCAATAAGCATTAACTGTATATGAGAATGCCAGCACCATAAATCTACGCAGTGATAAGGAGTGAATACGCTGCTGCGCAGGGCACTACCACTAGTGCCGAACGCCTTCTGAGTTAGGTGAGGGTGTAGCACAAGAACTTTACAGGTAAGTTTCAACAAGGTACCATTATTATCGACAAGCCGTGGTCGAGATACCAACTTTTACCGACAAAGCAAAAATTACCGACAGAAGGACATTACTGATTGCTCTGCAAAAGTGGGGGTGTGAAACCCCACATCCCTACTTTGGCACGCTCTGGGCCTAAATGTAATACTTCTAACAAAACAGTAGATCCCATAAATCCTCAATCATTTGGATTCCCCATAAACTCTTTCCACCATAAAAGAACTTCCTGTACAAGGCATAGTTCATTGGTCATTATTGGCTACAATGGTACCAAGCCAACTGGCTCTTTTCTTCTCTTATCTAATTCTTTGCTGCTTGCCAAAATATTAAAATTGCAAATGTCATCCAAAGAGCGGACCAAATAACCTTGTGCTTTGTCCAATTTTTGATGAGACAGTAGAATTCCACCGTTTTCATTTGCGTTCTTGTGCATTAATACTTATGTATCAATAACTGTTGCTTATTACTAATAATTCCTTTAATGATGTACGAAAATCTTTCTATCAAACTCTGGCGTACTACATTCCAACTTCAACCTACTTACGTCTGTCTTGTGTTAATGCACAAAGCACGATTCCATCTACTTTGAGGCCCCTGCCATATTTTGGCAATTAGCACAACTTCTACCGTTGTTTCATTTCAACAAGCTTCAGCTTTTCGATGTAAACTAAAAGGCAGATCGGAAAATCTAGAGTTCTAGAACCTAAGGGCCGGGACTGGATCCTGGAAACAAGGGTCTTAGAAACTAGAGGCCCAGAAATTGACGCAATATAAGCTACAGTTTTAGAAAAAATGTCCTTACTATAAGGCCTATTGCAATTCTCTAAGACTAGCAATTGAGCAACTCACAATTTCTTAAACTACAAGTCTGCAAGCTATCAAAAGTCAATGAAGAGCAAATGAAATCTAGCTCATGCAAAATCCAACAATAGTATACTTATATAACAAACGTACTCCAATTAATCTAAATAAAATTAAAGAGAAAACCAATTCAAATTACGTCGAAAAATAAATTGTGAATTAAAGGAAATTAAAATTTTCTAAATAGACACTGTGCAAATCTCTGGCAGCTAAATCGTCTCACAACTAATTTTAGCTGAATTTCCAAATCTCTGATGGAGGCTACCTGTCTACGTTTCACACGAGTAGGATCTTATACAGTATATGGAAAAGGGCAAATAACCTGCAGCACGACCGTTCGAGTAAGATACTACAACCAGCCACAAATCGGGCATTCTTGTAAACACTTGTAGGCATCAGGCCTTACTAGAATAAATGTGAGGAAGCCATTAGCAAAATTAAAATATTTAACAAATGCACTTGAAACTTAGATATTGTATTATAAAACTGGCCTTCTTTGGTCTCCATCTGCAAAAGACTGTCGCTTCCATACCTCGTAGAAATCAGGCAAGATGTTGCAGTAAGTAGGGCCAAAGTGACAGCGTGTCCGTGAGCACAATTCCCGACCAACAAATTCACTTTTAACTTTGACCATCACCTTTGGCATTAATGTCTTTGTTCTCGCTTCCAAACGATGACAGTTCCCTGGAACAACACATTATACTCTTTGATCATTGGAAATGTATTTTTACGAATACGTGATAAACAATTTTGCATAAATGAATTCGATGAAAGGACGTTGCATTCTTGACTAGGAAACAAATGCCATCACAGGACTACACGGTTTTGTCTTTTATAAGAAACTTGGCTCAAGGTCTAGTAGTAAAAGTTTCTTAAATATTTTGGCCACATATTAATTCTACAAGTTTCCTAAAAGCTTCTTGATGTAATGAAAAAATTGCAGTGATAACGTAACAAAACGTATACCATTGTCTTTGTAGTGTCCACAAGGCTTAGCACATAAAACATACTTTACTGGAACCTTGTTAAGTCAGTGGAGGAAAAAGGGGGTTTCCGAAACTGTGAAAGGTGGGACGAGAATATCTAATGTTTCGCAAGACTTCCCTTATAGTTCCAATAGTTTCTTAAATATTAGTGTGTTCAGTACTAGGTCTCTTATTCATAGACCTGTTTCTTATAAAGAAAATTATGCAATGACCAGGAGAAGACAGGTAGACATTGCCAATATTAATACGAGACCTTACAGCTCTGCTCAAACAAAATACACCATTTCGATGTACTAAGTAAATTAGCTACTTTCTAGCTATATGATTTTCAAAAGAAATATTTCATAGCCTAGTATTGAAACTTCTCAGCTTTAATGATTTCAGTAATGTCTGAGTTTGGGTAATACTACAGACAGAGAGGCACCACAGAAACCATAACAGCGAAATACATTGATTAACACTGGAAATATATATATAGAAATTAAATCAAGAGATAATGGGCTTGCATGAGAATTGGAAATTTGAATGTATATGAGTTTATTGACGTTTAAAGTCTCCAAAATCTAGTACTGAACTTTCTTAACATGTTGAACAGCCGAGTGCCACTGTGTTTTAAACCACATTATAAACAAAATCTTTTATTTCAAAGTTAAGGCCAAGAGAAGGCTTATTGGGCTTTGATATTCATTCTGTCTGGCAGGCTGCTGATTCGTGAGCTGCATTGGCAACTTGTGCTCAACAAAACTAGGCCTTAATCTACAGTTGCTCTATCATTTTCGTCAATAACACTATCGACTACTAAAAAAGTACTGAAAGTTTTCAAATTTCAAAAAAACATTAAGGCATATTTTCGGTTGCAAGATTCAAACTTAAGATCAAATTTCCCCCTAGGCCATACTTCAAAAACTACCTAGTGGACATAACGGCTATTCAAATAGATGTGCAAATGCCGTAGCTTCTTGAACTCAATAAAAAATAATGTGATTTTGTATTTGCTCGTATACGATTACATGATTACCGACCTCAGTATCACAAGACGCAAGTTGACTTTCATCGTAGTTCCAGCAAACATCCAACACAGGTGCAGAATGTCCCAACAGTTTATTCAAGCAGCGTTGGTCAGCTCTTTCTACATTAAAGAAATATACCGCCATGTCTTCGCTTCCTGTGACTAGAGATTGGACATGAAAGAAGTAAGAATGGATGCCTTTGGCTTAAACCCAGAGAGTAATTTTTTTAAATCACTTCAGAATTTACAAGAAAAACTACGATGCACTTTGTTTGCACCATATACAGCGGGAAAAGACACTGAGTAATCTCGTCCCAACTGCATATAGTGCTTACAATTCAACATATGTACAACAAGATAAGTAAAGTTCATCTCAAATTACATGTCGTGTTATTTACAGGGCTTAGAAATGTAAATTGGACAGTTAAACATGTCCAACAAATATAAATATGAATGCATCGATAGGACAAATACGGATATCCAGTCTATACAACATATATATTTTTATTTATTGACAAAAGTTACAAAAGTTCCCTCAAAAGCCCCCGAAATAATTGAAGCAAGCCTGACTTGAAGTATTAATAAGTCATTAGCTACTGGTGAAGGGATCCAATTTTCCAACAGTTAGATTGCTTAGCTAATTTGAAAATTTAAAAACAATCTATAAATAGGACAAATGAAGGTATAAATGAGCTGATAAACATATAATAAAATTAATGGCTGTTCGAATATTGTATTCTGCAGAGTGAGAAATCAGCTCAAAAGCAATCTGATACCTAACGGTAGACAAGTGTTTTTAAGTATTCACCTTACAATGATGCTCCATATGAATGGACTGAAAAAGCCAAGAAATTGCTACAGAGTACTACGGCTTTTTTCCAATCTCCATGAATTAAAATTAGCATTTACGCTCACTCGTTCCCAATTAACAATGCAAAAGTGTGGAGCATGTTCTTGGAGCAAGATTTTGGAGCACCTTTATAGGTATGTTGTGGTACGATTGTTTGGTACAAAACAGTGGTAAACCTTTTGGTGCACGTCTTTGGTAGACAGATTTCGCATACGTTCTCAACGAACGTTTACAGTGCAATAGGATCCTTAAAATAAGAAACTTTTGGAACTAGACTTTTAATTTCCGGATGTGGAGCAGATCAATCGGTCTAGAACATTCTAGGAATGAATCACTCTCATACCTCTAGCGCACACAAACGTCATGCTATTTGAAACGTCATGGACTAAATATGCTTTGAAATGTGCAAACCTAAGTGCTGAATAAACAGCTCACTGCTACCCTTTGTCTCCAGTTCTCAAGAAAGTCATGCATCAGCTGTAAGGAAGATGCCTCAGACTGAACTCCTGACCGGACAGTTCTGCCTTTACTCTTTGCATTGCATTTAGCCTACGAAAAACCCGTTGCGTGCTTCTAATTATTCCCGTAGATAGTTTACTGTAAAGTAGGTTTCAATTAGCCGTTGTCTAGGTATCACATATGTTTTCTTTCTACTATCCAGCCTACTATGAATCAACTGTTGTTGTTGTTGATGATGATGATAATGATGTCGATGACAGTGATGATGATTATGATGATGATGATACAGTTACATGGTTGGAGACTTCCTCGTGGTGATGCGCGGGCACAGAGACACTGCCATTAAGTTGATAGCTAGTCACTTCGCCGAGATTCAGCATTGGGGCAGATGGTGATGAACTGCGGCAAACTGTGCAAACAGGCCCTTCAGTGAAAATCAGGCTCAGCAGCTCAGGCTGCAATTCTGTTGGGGTTACAGAGTGGATTGAGTGCGCCTGGCAGCTGGTCACTGCTTTCAGGGTCAGCCCAGGTGACATAAGAAAGAATAACAAGAAAAAGACGAAAGAATAACAAGAAAAAGACGAAAGAAGACGAATACGAAGCTACATACCAACACATGCACCTTTGCGAAGCGACATTAAGGGACAAAATGATGATCGAATTGCATGCTTTTTGTGTTTCACTGAGAACGTTGATTTCAATTGAAGACTTCCATCAGAACTGGTTATTCTGTTGATAAAATATAAGCTAAAAAACAAACACGAGCGCACAATAACAAGAACATTTATAATGACAACAAAAGCGCCATTAAGTTTGATATTGATTCATAAGCAGATTTCTCAGGATTGTCTGGACGATAAATAATTTAGTTCAACTCGGGAATTAAACCGATTTTTCATTGATCTTCTCGTCAAAACATCATGGCTCTTAAATAATTGAAAAAGCAAGCTCTATAAAATGATTAGAAATAGACGTAATCCCAAGGTTCTTTGCTGTCCAAACCTCTAATTTTCTTACGGCTCATTTGCATATACTTCCAATAATTGCGCAGAAAACTTTTACATATTCAAGCATTGAAAAAGTTAAAGATGGCAATGGAAAATTGATAGATGACCCTGCTCAAATATCAAGTATCTTTAATGAATATTTTGTAAATGTTGTTGACAGCACAAATAAAACCATTCCGAGAACCCCAAAATCTCCCCTCGGGTATCTTGGCAGCGCTAATGAAAATTCTCTGTTTCTGTCTCCAGTCACTCATTTTGAAGTGGAAGATATCATATCAAATCTTGGCTCATCAAAATCAACAGGTACCCATAGTGGTACAATAAAGTTACTAAAAATCCTCAAGCATCACATTTCTCATCCACTGGCAGCGCTTGTGAACCAATCATTCCATAAAGGGTATTCCCAATTAAGCTAAAAATTGCTAAAGTTGCCTCTGTTTTCAAAAAAGGAGACCGTGAGATTATGCCCAACTACAGGCCAATTTCACCATTGCCAGTCTTTAGTAAAATATTTGAAAAACTAATGAACAAGAGGCTTTATTCATTTATGGCTTGCAATAACATCATATGTTCCTTGCAATCTGGCTTTAACATCATTTTGCAAGAAAACCACTTAATTGATCATGCACTGATTAGCCTGACTGAGACTATCAGAAACAGTCTAGACAACAAAAAATATGGATGTGGTGTATTTATTGATCTACAGAAAGCATTTGACACTGTAAATCATAACATCTTGCTTTCTAAACTATGGAATAATAAGAGGTAAAACACTCTGTTGGTTTCGGTCTTACTTGACAGGTAGAACGTAGCCTTGTTTCAATTTCTGGTATCTACTCATACCCATTAGGCATTACATGCGGTGCACCCCAGGGATCTGTACTAGGGCCTCTTCTTATCCTCTTATATATAAACGATCTTCCAAATGTTTCTACGTATCTAAAATTCTATTTATTTGCTGATGACACCAATCTTTATTATGATTTAGAAACGCTTGATGATGTCATTAAAAAAGTTAACAAAGGACTAAAGCTAATAAAAAGATGGCTTGATGCAAATAAACTTTCCCTGAATATAAACAAAACTAATTTTATGATTTTCCATTCATCTGCAAGCTCACTCCCATCTAGTATTTGCATCAAAACGGGCAAAAAGCACGGCGAAGTATTTTAAATTCTTAGGAGTTCTGTTGGACGAACATCTTAATGGGAAATACCACATCGCTGAACTCTCCAAGAAACTCGCAAAAACTTGCGGTATTCTCTCTAGGGTCAGGCAACACATCACATTAAGATTTGAAATTAAATCCATATTTGGAGGTACAATTATGGAATGAGCTACCTGCTGCAATAAGAGCATTTTCATCAAAATTTTTGCTTAAAAAGTGTACAAAATCTCACATTTTCAACGCAATGTAATTGCTATGGAAGTTGCATAATAAAAATTTTTGGAGGTTTTACATATTGGAAACTTTAAATATTCGCCTCGCTATAGCTATAGGGGTCCTCCTTCACGTTAGTATATCTACGTAGGAGGCTCCTCCTCAAGAATTCGGCGCTTTTTGTTTTTTTCTAGTTTTTAATCTTCATCTTCATTTTAATATGGTTACATTATCTTGTTGTGTTTGAAGTTTCTACTTAATTGTAGTTTAACTGCTGCAGAATTTAAGATATATTACTCATACTCATATAATCGTTTGGATTATCCGATAGTCCGAGGAGTTTTTTGAAACGATCAAAGCGATCCTTGAGTATATTCGCTTCCATATGATCGCTTACAATAGCCTGGAACGGAACTGTATGAGCATCCTGAACCGAACATTGAAATTTGCTAAGCCAAACTTTCAGTTTCTCCCAAGATTTCTTCCATAAAAGATAGCAATAAATCTTCCACATAAACAGCAGAAGATATCTCGTCGGAAATATCCATGCTTGGCGTAAAAAGCACAAGTACATATGCTTCTATAGAGTATTATAGGATATCTCGTATTGTCTGGTCCACATAATCGATTAGATTGTCACGATCGTCTATATAGAACTTGTTTCTAGTGGGATGATCATAATCGTCCCAGTCCGCATTTGGATCGCTTCAGATCGTCTGGACAATGCTTCCATATAATCATCGTGATCGTCAGTGCAAGTCGCAAAGATCCACACAAGCATATTGAAACCAGTCCTTATGAGTACAACTGCTTTCACGACAAATTCTGCCTTATTGAGTCACATAAGGGGTCGCCCGTTTTTATCATCATTTTCACAAGTCTACAAACCGTACGCTGCGGGGAGGGGGAGGGGGTTTATGCCCTCTGTTTTTTGAAAAATAACATAAATGTTGATCCAAAGGTAGTAAAATTTGTACCATGCACTTATTTTCAACTTTCTTCACTGAACTCTCTGAGGGGAAGAGGGGTCCGAAGAGTCTACTTTTCTAGACTTCTTCAAATTATGACAGAAATGAATGATCCTTGAAGCAGGTGCTATGTGTACTAAAAAGCATACCGAATGTTAAGTTTGTATGTAAAGCAAAGGACTTACCCATATAGACAGAGGGCATCATTCATACAGTTTATAAGCAATGACGGATCACGAGCCTCACGACTTATCCACGTTCGACATGAAATCGAGGTAACAGGACAACCATCAGCTATTATAATCCTGAAAATCGGAAAGAAGCATAAACATACAAAAGAGGCAATCTATCCGGAATAGGAGTCTTCTTTACATTTCGGTCGTGTGTGCCTTATTGAGTTTCTTTTGCTGTGTTTAATATTCTCATCAATCTATACTGACAGCGCCTTAACACTACAGTACACCATTTGTTGGAACTTCAGTCTGGGGGATGTCTTTTACCCACTCTAGAGGGTAAAGTTTCTAAAATTTTCTGTCACATTGGGCTCAATCATGGTGGGCACTCTTACCTCACTAAACGACTTCATCAACTCTCTTACATCAATTCCTGGCAATGTACATGATTCTAGGGTGTTCAGCTTAGACCTTTAATTCAAGCCGTGCCCCACTAGTATACAGATAGTGTCATCATTGGAAAAACTCGTTGTAACAGGGTTCGTACAAACTCTTTTAAAAATATTTCCAAACTTTTCCAAAGTCAAATTATCAAATTTCCAAAACGAAGTCTATGAAAACACAATAGAGGAATTCACTAAAAAAGTAACTATCCGATAAGATTTATACTCATGTTTATACAAAATCATTATACAAAATCGATGCACTGTTTAATAGGGTGGTCTAAAAGTCATTTTCATTTTCAGTTCACGTCTCTAACACTTCGACACTAAGTTGTATCTATTTTACGATATTTTAGAATTTTCCCACACAATAATTCAAAACTGTTCCATAGCCATTTTGAAAAATATCCCTTTTCCAAAACTTTCCAGGTAATTGGAAAATGGCATTATCAATTTCCATAACTTTCCAAAACTTTCCAAAACCCGTACGAACCCTGTTGTAACAGGTCGCATCAAAGAAATAATCAAGAAATAATATACAATTATAAATAATAACAAGAAACATAAGTAACTGAGTAGGGATCACTATTTGGTATATTTTGCTATATTGTTGGCTGTAGGCATGAGATACTGTAAGATGATAAGGGGTGCAGCATTCCCTTGCAATTTGAAGTATCCCCTAGAAGATTACCCTATAGTACGCTGCGGCATTACAGAAGGAGACTTGTTGGGAAAATTTTATTCCTAGGTCCCCAAAAATACCTCTCACTGCACCACTAGTCTCTCTGTGTATTAAATCCATGTCTACTATGGCATTTCTTTAAGGAAACATATAACTGTCTTTACTTTTTTTACAATTTCACAGTATATCATTGCTATTATTATGTTCCCTTTGTCCTTCAAAGAAAGTTTGCCCCCCCCCCAGCGCCCTACATTACTTTCAACATCGCTACCTACAGGCCACGTGGAATACTTGTCATTCTAACAGAAACCAGCGACTATGCATGGTTCATGCACATTCTGCCAAATGTTTTCTTCTCACTTTTGCTGACTTTTTTTCTTGAAAATCAAGGTGTTTTTCCTGACTACATATCAGAAATACACAATGTTTTTCCTGACCAACTGGTGTTACAAATGATGCGAACGACTGACCTATCTTCTAAAACTAAGTAATTGAATTATGTCACTAGAAATTCACACGTGTTTTAATAGTTGAAAATCTTTCTGTGAAACATTGCAAATACTGCGGGCCAAAAAACTTTCTGGGAACTATGCTCCCAGGTAATGATACGCTTTCCAACTTTGGCTCAAACTAAAGAAAACTCAGAACGGCAGAACTATTGGCTAAAGTAAACTACCAAAGGCATAATAACAAGGTGTTGATGATGCAGATTGTTTTACAATTCTATATATAGATCTGCCAGTTATCGGAAAATCTGCTTTCATTTCCTCATTAATATGTGTTTCTTCTACACTTCGCCCTGTCGCAGGATACACACTGATATTGTCAGGAAGTCCTGCAAGTTTAACACTGACATATGGCGGACCAACGATGGGCGGACAACGCACGGAAGTTCTAGTTACAACTAAAAACAGTGCTACGGTTGTAATCCATCAAAGATCAATGAGGTCTATAGCGTAAGATAAATCATCATCGACTATACGGGTCTCAGATAAAGTGAGAGGCACACTAATTGCAGAAAAATTTCATGATGCGTAGCAGGACCAAGAAATCCCTCAAACTATAGCCAATTCAAATGCGCGCCTTTAATTGTGTTAAAACAAGAGATTGATTCCATACCAAGCTCCATATAAGTACCTTTGGACAAAAGCCTTTCCAGAGAAAGGACTTCAACTGCACTGCCGTGCCGAAGGACTTTCGAGTCGGGGGGGGGGGGCGGTATTGCAAAACTTACCGAAAGGTTTGAACAGGACACCAAAATTACCGACAAGCCATTATCATTATGTCAACTTTTACTGACGATGGCAAAAAAACTACTGACGGTCTCTTTAAAAGTGGGGGGGGGGTGTAACACCCCCTCAACCTGTTCAAATGTAGTTCACATCTGGACGCTGTGTAAGCGCTAAACTAACTTTCATGGATTGTACAAGGGGTTTGAAGTGTCGACGTCTAAATACATTACCTTCGTGTTCTTTGCAATTTACCAGCCATGTCCAAAGAAAATGCAAACACAGAGCCCTGCACAACAGAAAAGCTCACATGATTATATGTTACAACAATTCAACACTTAAAATGCCTTAACTTCTAATTGCGATTCCACTAATTTATTTGACTCATACTGTAGTGAAATAAGTACCAAACAAATACCAAAATTCAAAAGTCGTGCAATTTTAAGACCATGGCTAAGATTAAGAATACATCAAGATATGCAAGAGGTTGCCATAAAGATGGTGAGGTTGATAACACCGTGGGTATCATCAGACAGAAAATAAAACAGTTTCAAATTCAAACACCTGCCTTCCATAAGTCCAGTTTACACGGTCATCGTCTGATAACATGTCCAGAGTGGTGGCTTCTCAAACTTCACTTCAAGTTGCGTTTAACCGCTGATCTCAAAAAGACTTTGAGATCTGTGCGTTTAGCGGATTAGCTTAAGCCGTTTCAAGTGTCTATCACAGATTTTTACATTAAAACCAAGTCACACATTTTGCTTTAGCATGAAATTTGAAAACCCACCATTCTGAAAATGTCATCAGAAGATGTCCGTGTAAACCAACCTTAAAATAAGAGGCTATCATGACTCGTGTAAAAAAGATGTCGCTCTCTGTGGTTGTTGGAAGAATAAAGGCCATCTTGCAAAGCAGTGCTCTACACTCTATATGTTTTAGCATACAACGTCTGGTAAAAGTGTTGGAAGACAGCAGTACGTACTATCTTACATTAATTAATAAGAGGAATGCCCCAAATACCAAGAGGTGCTTTTCATGGGGATCTTCAAAATAAATTTGCACGTGCTAGTAAAATTAAAAAATACAGCAATCAATCTGCCAACCTAAACAATATCACACGGTGAATAGCATAGAAAATCCCTCTCTCCCCTCAGAACAATGCTGAGCTATACGGTTTTGCTGGCAGAAAACAAATCGATGTGCTGCAGCAAAACACTCCGGCAAATAAGGCATCATTTCAAAACTCGTTTGGGTGCGGTATGGAGCGGCCCAAAAGCCTTTAATTTTGACCAAAAAATCGCAGCTGTTTACTAGATTACGTTGCTTAATGGGTGTTTCAAGCAAAGTTGGCAATGACTACAGATTTTCAAGGTTTCGTGAAAAAAACAATTAAACAAACCTTATCATCGCCACTCCATAAAACGCTTCCAGATGTATCGAATTCAAGTGCTCGCACTGGCCCAAGAGCCTTCGCAATCCCACCCTTAAACATCAAGTTCAAGTGTCAAGTTCAAGTTTTCATATTTAAAATTCCACTACATACAAAAGTCTGACAACAATACAACTAAAAATAACAAATACAATAGTAATTAAATAGAACACAAATTATGCATACTACTGAAATGGACATTTGTAGGGAGAGGAATTTATTTGAGGAGGAGCTCTCTCAGTAGATAGACTAATCAAGGAGAGAGCACCCCCTGAGCAAAGACCTTATTATTCATCAAATTTTAACTTAATTAGAATTGATCAGAAAAGGAAGAAAGTTATTTGATAGAGATATTAAAGACTGGTATTTGGTGGAAAAAAGATGCTGTTTCACTTCACGACAGAAAATCACTACTGAACGGGATTGTTTACAGAGGGTTTAGATAGTGCTTCATCGATGTATTCTGTGAAGTTTTCAGTTTCAGTACTTGGGTGACGATATGAGCAACAAATCAATATGTTTCTTTCCTTAGAAGATTCAATTTCAGTCCACACTGTCTCATATTCATCACTGTCACTCTTTAGATCAGACCTGTGAACAGGGCGCAGGCTAGTTTTGATATAAAGACCAACACCACCATTTTGACTTTTAGATTTTGAAGAGAAAAAAGTATAACCAGGAATTTCAACATTAGTGCTCAAAGGCCTTTCAAACGAATCCCAGGTTTCAGAAACAGCAACTACATCAAAACTAATATTTAGGTTAGACAGCAAAGTTGGAAGCTCATCAAAGTGACAGGAAAGACTTCTTATATTCATATGTAGAAAAGAAAGATCATGATGAGAAGTGCTTGAAATGGATAGCTCTTGGATAGTACGATAGCTAGAGTTAATATTATAAGACAAGTGTTCATCAATATCATAGTCTTGCAGGTCTGGCAAGTTGGTAAGATGCGAGGTAATTTCAAATGATGGTAGAGACTCTACAATAGAGGGTCTGTCATAACCAAAAACCAAAATCACTGAGAGACAAGCATTTTCAAATAACCGTGTTAGATTGATTCTAGATAATTGACTAAAACTAAGGCAATAGGAAAAAGTGAAGATAAATCGGATAGACTATTCCTCAACAAAAACAGCCCTGTTCACAACCTACCTCTGACCATACCCGATTATAAGCAAAATTTATCATCACACATTTCATTGAAAATATGTGGTAGTTGACAGAGCCCAAAATGGAAGAACAGATATTTGTAGACTGAAATGTGCCCATATAAATGAAAAATTAATTCAAATTCAGCGGTATACCAGCATAAGATACAAACCTTTGTGCATTTTCCCGTCGACATGTTGAAAACTTGGACAAAACCTTTCTGATTTCCAGTCTTTCACTTAGATAAGGAAAGTCACGAGATATGATTTAGAATGACATTTGGAAGCTTGTAAAGAAAATAGGATTTAGGAGAAACAAAGTGAAAGTGTGAGAAAATAACCAACCCGAGCAGGATTCGAACTCGCGACTTGCATTTGGGTAACTAAAAATGCCACTAGAATTAAATAAGACTTGAGTATCTATGAAAACTCAGCTCGAAACAAGACCATTTTATAACTTCGATTTTAATTCTTCATGATAGTAAAGTATACACAATTCTATCAAAATTAAAGTGCACAACCTCGAGTTCACAAGTCCGAAAGTTGTGTGAGTTCAAAGCGGTCGCGGATGATATCAAAGAGTATCAAAGATTCGTCGTTTGGCCATCCCAGCCCTTCAATCGGCTGTGAATGCTTGGATGCTGGGCTCATTTTGAAAGCAAATTGCCGAAATAGGGGATTTCATAGAAAATCAAAAATAAAAGAAGAAACTAGAACAGCTGATAAAGATATTGTCAAAGTCAAACACATTCCCGACAATCTAGATTCATCGAATTAAAAAAATTGAAAAATCCAAACTGGCAACCTTAATTGGCATAGTCCGCTCAAAAATCATAACACAAGTATTGGTCTTTACAGTGTCCATGGTTACTATACAGACACTGGCAAGCACGATGTCTCTGAAAATTTATGTAGGCAATATTCAGTTCAGACAATGCATAGAGCCAATGCATACAGCCCATGTTCCTTCAGGGTAAGTACCATCAAAGCTTCCCCTTCTACAAGCCGCCGTCCCTTATAAGACACGACCAATGGATTTTCAGGGTGGCCACCAAAATCTTCAAAAATAGTTTCAGAACAATTCCAGAGCATTTTCATGACATTTCAATAATTTGCAAGAACATTGAAATCTGAAGCGTAGAAGAGTTTTGAAAAAAGTTCCAGCCAATACAGTAAGGGAGATTAAATGTCAAATGTTAAAATGTCAAATGCTAAAATGTCAAATGTTAAAATGTCAAATGTTAAAATGTCAAATGTTTAAGTGTCAAATGTTAAAATGTCAAATGTTAAAGTGTAAACAATAC
This sequence comes from Mastigias papua, assembly GCA_964019165.1. Classification (NCBI taxonomy): domain Eukaryota; kingdom Metazoa; phylum Cnidaria; class Scyphozoa; order Rhizostomeae; family Mastigiidae; genus Mastigias; species Mastigias papua. The sequence continues at coordinate 12,521,970 of OZ025275.1, forward strand.
TAAAAACTCTTATCTATAAAAATCTTAACTTCGTAAGTTGGAACAGAATAACTAATTCTGAGGAATCAGTCTTTGCGTGAGCTATCCAGTACAATCAGAAAAAGAAGGCAAGAAAAATATGACCTATCAAAAATTTCAAATTCAAGAATAATTCCAGAACATTCTCGAAAAGTGGCACTTTCAAGAACAATTCCAGAACAAAGCAAATTCCAGAACAATTCAAGGAATTCGAGAAGCGGTGGACACCCTCATATTATAAAAACTATAAGCTACCTCTGATCATAAGCTGTGTCCAAAAACCAAATGAATAGATACTTAATTGAAACAACGGATGCGAAAACTGACAGAAATCTGGTTGTAAACATATGCTTTAAAGGCTGCCCATGATTATAAACCGCAGTAAAACGTGGCCAAAAATTATTACAACCTACCGCCTATATTAGAGCAAATAAGATATATGATTTAAGAGCTAAGCAAGAACAACACCAAAAGGAAGTACAAAGATTGTCCGATGCTACAGTAAGACAGTCCCTAACACACCACACGTCAAATGCGGCTTTAAGAGCTAAGCAAGGAAAACAAAAACAAAAAAGGATACGACAATCATGTTGTTATTCAGAGGCATAAAGTGGCATGACAGCACAGGCGAACTGTAAGTATCAGGCAGAACCCTGACATTTTGGCCAGATGATGTGTTCCATACCCTCGCTGTACCATCAAGAGATGCAGACACAATGAAGTCATTTGATAGTGACCAATCAAAATCTAAGAAGAAAAAGATGGAATTGTTCAGATTGATATAACTCGTTTCGCACTAGCACCAAAGTGAGGTTCAACGACCTTGTCTTGAGCATGAGATTAAAAAAAAATTGTGCGTCAAAGTAGTATGTCAAAGTAGCACTATCAGTAGTCAAAGTAGTCAAAGTAGCAATATTAGTAGTCAAAGTAGTCAAAGTAGCAATATTTGAGTAGCGATATAAAGTAGCAATAGTAGTCAAAGTAACAATATTTGTTTTTATATTTTAATTTTTGTAATTTAAGCTGATGGGAGTTCGTGACTAAATATGATATGATGATGATGGAGTATGGAAAGAAATAACTCGATACAGCCTCCATGATGTCCCTATCCACTGGAAAATTCAATGACTATATTCTTATTACTATCCATATTGTTGGGCTGGGAAATCGAAAATCTCAGTGAATGACCACACATGGAAAGCCCCTTAATACGGCTGCCATCAAACAATCCAACTACTGTCGCTTTTAACAAATTCAATTTTTACTTACAATTTCTCGAAAGTCTTATAGTTTTTCCCAAAATTAAATATCATCTGATCTTTAACTAACTAAATTCTTCAAATCTTGGCAATATGATCTTCAACTCTTTGTAGAAATGATCATAATTATCAACAGGCTCAAAAAACATTAGGATAATTTTCTAGAAATTCCTGGGTATGCGTTCCCCACTAATATATCAAATCTCTCAACATTTCAAACTTCCCCAATTAACATCCTCTATTTACTTAATTACATCACTTGTAAACAACTCAGTTGATAAATTAGAGCATTCCAATAGGAATCGTTGACATTCTGGTCATGAAGGTCATGAAAGTATTTCATTTGAAATTAATGAAAAGATTCTTAGTGCAGCCTTAGAACATATTCAAGTCTCCCAACGTTTTGAATAAAGGTAAAATACTGTGAATGCCCCCTATCTTATTAATTAATTTAATTAGCTGTCGATATACTTTTCTATTAATTTTGTATGTAAATTTTAATTTACTTTGTAGTTTCTTATTTGCCTGTCTGCAAAGCATGGTAGAACCCGCAATGGTGATTCATCAACTTTCATGCGACATGTCTGTACGTAACACCTTTTTACGTTTAACTTCTTACTAACCACTACCCAATGCGTGCAACTACCATGCTATGCAGATAGGCTTACTTATGTGTTTGTAGTTTTAGTTCACTAATTATTCGTAATCGCCACAGGGTTGCTATGTATTTCCATGCTCCCTGTGGTGTAGTCCTGAATGCTGTTGTTTGTAAATTATATGCGAATAAAGAAAAAAATCGTTGAAATAGTTACCATAAAGAGCAACAGAACTATAATACTAAATATGTAAAAAGGTCTCTAAGTTAAGGTACTCATTTAGGCACTCACTCATACCGAATCCTTTCCTAAACAGCTTGTTGGTTTTTTTGAAAAGAAAGACACCACAGCTCGTGAGGAAAGGAACAAGAATTATTTTAACCAAAAAAGACTTAGGACGGAACTTGGTCACCTCACCATACGATCTAGCAGCCCATCAGTATGGGATGTTATTCCTCATGCGTTGAAAGAACTGAAGATGTCGGAGAATTTAAAAAGGAAAATTAACATCATGTGGACATAAACTAAGTTCAGTTCAACTTAAGAAAGGACAAGTGGCCACAACATTCACGGACCCAAGTTATAAATATTTTCAAAGCTTGAAACTTTCTTTTTCCTTAACTATTTTTTATCTTAACAATTAGTTGTAGTAGGGTTTTATGAAGAATCTTTTACTTTTAATTGCTGATTAAATTTGTTGTTAGTAGTTAAGTGGAGGGCCCCTTGAAAATAAGCTTTATAGCTGAAGGGTGACCCTCCTAAAATATATGAAACATATATAAAAATATATTATATATATATATATATATATATATATATAATAATAATAAGTCAAAGCCGCACTAACTTAGTATATAAATAAAACATAGAGAATTCAAAAATATACTTTCTTCTGTTGTAAACGTTTCGGTATACCGAAACCGAAACCGAAACGATACCGAAGATACCGAAACGTTTACAACAGAAGAAAGTATATTTTTGAATTCTCTCTCTCTCTCTCTCTCTCTCTCTCTCTATATATATATATATATATATATATATATATCTTCTCCGTGGATAGTCTTAACTGACGAGATAGTGCTCAATGTACAAAACCAGTACAGAGCAAAGTATACAGCTGAAGACAATTAAAGAAAAGACATGGTATCTGTGACTCTGAGTTTCATGCTAGTGCATTCATCAGACAGACTCTATTCTATTATTATTATTATTATTATTATTATTATTATTATTATTTTATTTTATTTTATTTTATTTTATTTTATTCTATTCTATTCTATTCGATTTGAGAATAGAGTCTGTCTGATGAATGCACTAGCATGAAACTCAGAGTCACAGATACCATGTCTTTTCTTTAAGTGTCTTCAGCTGTATATATATATATAAATATAAACTAGACACTTTCTCCCTCTTCTCAATTTCTTAGAAACTGATAAAGAGCTTTGTAACTAGGTTTTGTTTTATTTCTGGTAGGTCTACATCTGCCCTATGGGTTGACCCAAACCTGACACGCTTCAACAATTATTTTATATGTGTATATGCATATATGTATTGCATGCATATATGTATTTAATTTAATGTTCTGTACACCTATAACCTCAAATAATCTATAAACAGAAGAACCTACGTCGGATTTGAGGCTGGATGAGTTCTAACCAGGGAGAACCTGATTGTATATTTCCGGAAGAACTTCGGCACAAAGCGTCAAGTCAGATATATTTTGGCGCAACGTTTTGGTGCATAACTATGGTGCAAGCAATTTTGACGCAACTATCATCGAAGTCACCAGAACCAAGTGGCATTTTGTAAACTTAATAGTTAACTAGCTCTTCTTTCAGCTTATAATTCACACCCCCCTCTATGTCCTACTCAAGACGTTTTCGGTACAGAAGAACTGTGCACTTTATGATTGTGGCGCAGAAAATATAGCGGACAAAAATCATCGGTGAGGGCTGAACGTCAGATTTACCCTAGGGTTCTAATACAAAATAGGTGTAATTCCATAATTTTAGCAAGTAGCTATTTAATCCTCAAGGTTCATATACATGGGTGTTTACTGTAATGCTGCCTTCGATTTATGTAAACATAAGCAAATTCCCAAACCATTACATATTTCAGGTTCTTTACTTTTCGATAATGGAGATAATTTAAAACTGCTCTACCTGATACACCTTGAGAGTGACCACGTAATGTACATGAAACAGATGGGGGTGATGTGCTGAGGTTACAGATCGACAAGGTGCCATCCAATGAACTGCATGCAAGTCTGAATTTGTCATTGTGTCCAAATTTTATCGCAGTCACTGAAAAAGAATTTCACTAGAATTAGTCTATAGGCCAAAAAAGAATGGAATCATATTATCATGATGTGCGCAAAAGAAAGGTACTCTTCGTACAAGCCAAACATCTTGATCAGCATTTGATTTTGAGCCTAGAAATATTCTTACATTACTCCTAAATCTTAGTGACTTTGAACATTAATACTCGTATAGGCTATATTATTAAAATGAAAAGTGTGTAACTAACACTACCAAAGGGGTACTGGGTCTCTTCATTGCATAATTATTCCCAGACGTGAAGCTCCCACTTTTTTGTTTTCTAAAGAAAACTCAAATAAGCAAAACATATAATCATTAATGAAGCATGAGCCTTGCAAAATTCTTAAATTATTTTGAAATTTCTGCGATTTTGAGCCTTGATATTCCTAGAGACTAAAGAGGGAGATAATATCAAGCCAGTTGATTTTAGATTTAAAAGAGATAACAAGATGTACAAATCTGGAAAGGAAGTGGATGTGGTAAGTTGTTCCATAGTTCACAAGTTCTTGTAATGAATAATGACTTGTCGGATGGAGTTCATAGATAAGGGAGAGAAAATTGCAAATGGTGTAAATGGGTAGAGCTTCTGGTGGTTCGGACATTTCTCAGCGGATCACAAATAATATCCCTGATTGAGCTACTGCCACAGTGTTGATCCTAGAAATGTCCACTCCATCGCACATACATTGCATGAGAACAGGCAACGTTTATTGCCACTTTGATATCAGACAAAGAATACAAAATATATTCTAGCGACTGTTATAGGGTAAGCTATAATATGACTTAATTTCCAGTGCGCAATGTCCATGAAAAAATCGATAGAAAATGGACAGATCTGCAACCAGACGACGACGAGAGAGAGATTGGAGAGACTTGGTGAGACTTGGATTATTTATGAGACGGATGGCTTTGGACTGGACTTTGTCAAGAAGATGTAGAGAAGACGTGGGAGCACCACCCCAAGCATGGGAGCAATACTCCAGAGAAGGACGAGTCTGAGATTTGTATATAGTCAGCAGCTGAGAAGGGGAGAAAAAGCCACAGGCTCTAGAAAGGAAGCCAAATTTCTGAGGTGCATGTTTAGCAATGGAGTGGAATTGGGTTTTCCAAGAGATATTGGATGACACTGAAAGACCAAGCTGAGTGAAAGAAGATGAAATGTCCAGTTCAAGGCCACTCATGAATACAGGGTGGAAACCTTGGTGACGTTTATGTGAAATAACAACCTGTGTCGTCTTTCCTTGATTAAACTTAACACGGTTATCATTACCCCACGTCTCTATGGTTGACAAGTCACTTGTGAGAAGTGAAGCTGAGGTGCTACGATAGGATGAGACATTGGAGTGGGAAAGATTTGGTGGATTCGATGAAAAAGATGAACTTAGATAAGTATCATCGGCAAAAAAGCAAATACTGGAAGATGTAGAGGAAATTATGTCATTCATGAAGAGGATGAATAAAACAGGCGAGATAACAGAGCCATGAGGTACACCAGAGTTGATAGAATGAGGTGCAGAGAGGAAGCCATCTACCCTAATTGCAAGTGATCTGTCAGAACGAAAGATAGCAATCCATTTAATGAGGTTGTTGTGCAGACTACAAAACTGATGACTAATTGTGCCGCCGAGAGTCAAAGTGCGGAAGTATAAAGAGGAAAATAGTACCAACCGGCCTTGGCATGCTGATCAAAAATATGTGACATTCCAGCAAATGCGTAGTTTTCGCTTAATGATGTGTTCCCAGCCATTGCTCTAGAGTTAATAAGGAATTACACGGATATTATCGGAATGCCCTGAGAGTATTTAACAATTAGGGAGCTGTCATTTTTATTGCTAGGTACAAGCGTGGAAGAATTTCTGGAGGGGTAATAAAGTGCTTTGCTTTACTATATTGGGCGAATAAATATTTTTTTATTATACGGTGGGTTATGAAATTGTTTGAATACATCCCCAATATAATTATTGCAGCACACAAACTTTTTCTTATTTGTGCATGCAGAAACCTTTCACATCCAGGCTACGTTTTTGTTATTTTAAAGGTCCTCATCCATATCCCAGACTAATCGTTCAATAAGGCCCAAATACTTTCTCTGTCCTCTATTATGGAGCATTGTAGTCATTTTTGCAAAGTTTTTCTCACTTAAATCTTCGTTCATTATCAAACTGCTGAAAACTCCTTTTCCCACCATTTGAGACAACTCCTCACTATTGCAACAAATCATATGGAGGACAGAAAGGGCTGCCATGTCTTATCCAGCTGTTACTTGATTTTCTTTTTCTTCTTCAAATCCTGTTCTCCTATATCCTACCTATGTCATGTGTAGCTACATGTTTCTTCTCTAACAAGAAATGTGGGACATGAGTACCACTATCAATGGGGTATGAAATTTTTTCAATATTTCGAAATGGGGTTTCAAATATTATTAAACTTAGCGAATGGAGAAAGGAAACTTTTCATTTGTCACAGATATTTTTCCTATCCTGTACCCAGCATTAAAACCGACAGCTCCCTTAGTGATACAAAACAGCAATTCCTACAAAGAATCACTTCGTCACAAAAATTAGCCAATGTTTGAGAGTAGTTTGCTAATGTGGACGCATTCCCGCAAAAATACAAGCAGTGGCTAAATTGAAAACAAATGTAACAAATTGTGGCCATAAGAAAGGAAAAACATTTGGAATATATATATTATAACAGAAATAAACTTGGTTCCTAAATCGTTCTAAATATGATCATGAAAAAGGGAAAGGAAAAATGGATCGGGGTTCGGGGTGGATAAGTGAAGATGGAAGTTAGATGAAAAGATCAAATTTTAACTTCCGAGTAAATTTTGCGGAGTTCAATTCAAGTGCTCTACGGGAAAGACAGACCACAAAAAATTCCTCTGAAAAAGTGGGCTGAGTTTCAGCTTGGACTAGGTAGAAATCAAATGAGGAAATTCCTATATCAAATATAGGGAGTGTATAAAATCATTTACTTACGAAACAAAACAAAAAATACAACAATGCATAAAACCTGCTGGCCGAAGCATTTGATGTTGGAATAACGCCATCTTCAGTTTTTTCTTGTGCCATTTGTTCATTCTTAAAAACAAATCCAAACGAGCTTCCACTACCAAACCCTGTGCTGCCAAGACGTCTATGGGTAGGGCGAAACTCATGAGGCGAAGGACTATCAATTTGGAGGTTGTCGAAGCTAGCCTGGAAATGCAAATATAGAACAAAATGTTACTCTACACTACAGTGATGATTTGCTTATTAGAACTCCTTGGTGCCCTTTGTGCTATCAAGAATAACTTATAACAAAAGACATGTTACTTTCATTGTTTACTAAATGTCCAGGGAATTACTTTTCAATGGAACTTATTGGTGCATAAAATGAGCTTGGGGGAGATAGCTTTTTTGGAGTTGATTTGATTTAGCTAACAGAAGTATTTTCTCTCTGAGTACATTTGTGCAACAAAGTATTACGTCAATACTCTTTTTTATTCTCCATAGATACTAAGGGCAAACATTATACATACCAATCTAGATAAGGGAACATACATATATGACGTCGGCAAAGAGGGGGGAGGGGGTACGACGAGTTTAAGACTATTTTAGACGTTGTTGAGGGGGGAGGGAGGGGGGTTTTGAGAATTTAGACCTCCCTTTTCTTTCTTTCACTTTTCTGCAAAACACCACTGAATTATGTCAGTGTACAGTATGCGTTGTGGAATTAATGGAATAAATCATATTTCAGTCATTCATTTATTTAATCATTAATCTATTTGCAGGGTTTTTTCTTCAATAACAACTAATTTCCATCATTTCCTTTTCGACAACACTGAATAGAACGTGCAATAACACGCTAAAATCGTATATGTTTTAGAAATATCATATTGCTCGTATTTGTAGCCAGAGAAAATAGTTTATTGTAGGAAGGTTTCAACTGATAACCGACTACAAGAACAATTTACTAAGCTCCCTTCGAATAAGTCTTCCTATCAAATAAGCCCCCAAGGGAAAGCCAAAAAATAAAATAAGTCTCCAGGAAGCTAATTTGAGAACTATACTATCTTCTTTATGACAAATTTGATTTCTTTATTGCTTGTTCTGATTACACCTGTGTATGGATGGGGAGGGGGAGTAAAGCCATTTAGACGTCGTAAGGGGGAGGGGTTAACGAGATAAGATTATGCCCGACAAGGGGGGAGGGGGGTCAAAAATTGCTAGTTGTTTTTAGACGTCTTAAATGTATGACCCCTAACTTGCAACAATGCCAAGATAACACAACTCCATCTATTGGATGAATTTATATCTTTTAAAACATTCCCATAATGATCCATGAATTGGTCAATTCATATTTGTCAATTTATATGCAATGTCATGCACAATATCACACTTCAAACAACAAGTATATTTGTACCTTATACAGTATTGAAGATCTAAAACAAATCAAAACTGATCCCATATCACAGCAGCCAATCAACGGCACAATCACATTTCCTCTCAACCAATCAAGAGCATATTCATAAATCAAGACAACCAATCAAATGCAATATGCAAGCAATATATACTTCAAAATATAAACTTCACCTCAACAGAGCTTGTTCTACTTGTTAGATTGAAACTCCTGAAAGAACAATGAAGAAATTGCTAACAATAGTTCTGAAGGGAAATTCCCTCTAATCATTTGCCAAAAAACCTCACAGTTAATCACAGATAACTTCATGAGGCTTATACAAATAATAAATATAACAAAGATATAGAAATATACATATATCAAGTCTGATATATATATATATATATATATATATATATATATATATTATATATATATATATATATATATATATATATATATTTATATATTTATATATTTATATATTTATATATTTATATATTTATATATTTATATATAGCCTTAGCCGAATGAAGATAATATAGTACGCTTGGCTCTGAAGAAGGCATTATATGCCAAAACATAGAGAAGGCCCTAGATGCATTGAGGGACTCATGTTGGAATGATCTTAAGATTCCACCACTATTCTTTTGTGCCTAGATGGTGCAATTGATTAGCACAGGAGTCTTCTGCTCTAAACATCATGAGTTCGAATCTGCATTGGGGCCAAAGTAAATTTTCCAATTGTGGTAGCCCACTCATGACTTAGTATTTACCCATGTCAGCCTTAGCCGAATGAAGATTATATATATATATATATATATATATATATATATATATATATATATATATATATATATATATATATATATATATATATATATATATATATATATAATTTTTTGTTTAATTGTGATTCATCGAATGTTGTGTACTTGTTTGATTGTGTTGTGTGTGGTTTCCAGTATGTGGGTAGTACTAGCACGCCTTTTAGGCTTAGGTTTAATAATTATAAGGCATGTTATCGTAGGTTTAGGTCAGGGTCTTCAGTTCCCCAGATGGACTTCTTTAGGAGGAGGGACATCATGGGTTTCTGGAAGACATTCATGTTACTATAATTGATAAGCTTGTTGGGGGGGATAGGATACGTGAGAGTTTCTGGCAACATAAGCTAGACACTTTCACACCCCAGGGCCTTAATGTTAGGGAAGTAGACACATAATACTATTATTTATTTCAGTTTATTGGCTTGTTTTTATTTACATACTCTCCATCGTTCTCTCTACTATGAACTTTGTTTTTATTCCAGTTATTTAGGTTGCTCTACATTTTATTTATCCAGTCTTTCTTCCTATTAGGTTTCTTTGCTCTCTATATAATCTATTTTAGTTTGTGTTTGGTTTTCTTTCTATTGCATTCCTTACTTACCTTTGTTTTGCATGGTATTCTCCTAACTCCGGTGGGAGGGACAGCATCATCCTCTTTAACACCCCTGTCTTCTGTGCGAACTCTCATTTCCCCTCTTTTCAATTTTAGGTGTTATTCATTGCAGTCCTGTTGTATTGTGTAGAGTACGGTTTTGTTTTAACATGATTATATATTGTTCCTTTGTATTATGGTTATAAATGCACAAAATGTGACTGGCATGATATTACTGATGAAGGCTTGTGCCGAAACGTTTGAAATGGAGTAATTTTATTTCTTGAATTCTATCTATACTTATAAATTACTTGGTTGGTTGTAGCTTTTTGACATTTATATATATATATATATATATATATATATATATATATATATATATATATATATATATATATATAATATATATATATATATATATATATATGTATGTATGTATGTATGTAAAGGAATACAGTAAATAAGGTGCCATTGATTTTCAACGACTCTTGCAAAATATTTTCAAGCATGCTTCTTCCCGATAAATTCAATTTACAAGCAACGTGGATTCCCTTGTCATCACCCTATTTGACTGATTTTCCTGTCCTTAAACATGACACTTTCTATCAAAAATTCATACACCAAGCATGTCATACCTCACACTTCCTGAGATGGAAATTGGTCCATATTTTCTAGCCAGTAGCTGCTTTCTCAAATTGAAATAATGTCTTCTAATGCTTGGGTCTTTCTGATAATTAAAACAAGACACAGCAATTAGGTATATAGACAGCCAATATTCTAACAAAAATAATGCAGAGGGGTAACAGGAAGATTTAAATAAATGTAAGTTTGTCTCTTTTAGTGGAGCATTTAAATTTCTATTTCAATCTCTCTTACAGGATCAGTGTTCCCAAGTATCTTTTGTCAATCCCACCAAAATACTTTCTTCAACCAGTCCAAAACTGCACAATTCTAACTTTGTGTGTGTAATGCACAGATACACACAGAGCACAGACACAGACCCATATAAAAACATAGATGGTTCAGCCAGAAACAGATGAGAATTGTCAAACAAACCACAGTGGCTGACAGTCAACTTCATAAGATTACATTTGTAAAGAATACTGTAGTGCAAAATAATTTTGAAATCATACCAAGGTATCTCTTTTTGTGTACAGGAGCATAAAAATAAAACTATCGACAATCCTAATAATGTATTTACAACTCTTTATTATATGAAGATTCTATGTGATTTGGTGGTACCTACCAAACATACTGCTACAATACAAACAGTGACAACACACCTCTTTAATGGCCTTTTCACTTAAAAGTTGTGACCTTCTTTTGATGTATAAAGTGCCTATGATTCAAAAATATTATGTTGTTTACCATAAGTGTGTATGCATGTGTGTGTGTGTGTGTGTGTGTGTGTGTGTGTGTGTGTGTGTGTGTGTGTGTGTGTGTGTGTGTGTGTGTGTGTGTGTGTGTGTGTGTGTGTGTCTGTGTGTGTGTATGTGTGTGTTCTAATTCAAAGTCACATTCACTTAGTATATATACCAAATAATGTAAGGAAATTGTCAATTAATATGATCTTCCAAGTTTACTAATTATTACAGAAATAAGGTTGTAAGCTTCCATAATTTAGCAAATAGTGAAGAAGCAAAGAACTTTATATTTCTATTACTACTAAACATCTGCAAGCCTTTTTCAGGATTGCTGGGACTATAGCTCCAGGGAGGTACTGAATCAACTTTTGACCTTCAAAAAAAGCACTTCCTTCTTCATAGCACTCACTTGAGCCAAGGAACTCCTTCAGATAATTATGGTATATGACATTTCAAGATGCTTTCTATCATTGCCAGAATTCATTCTTTGTAAAGTACAGTGAGTAGGCTATGTTCCCTATACCATAATAACTGCTTAGAGCTGAACTTATGTCCTAACTTATAAAGTCAGTGGCTTCCAAACTTTTCAAATAATTTTACATAGTGTTCTGGTCCCCTACAGCATACTTTTCAAATCAGGGGTCTTCTGGAAGGATAGACATATGCTTTGATTGCTACACTTTAATGGAAAACAAATATCAACAATGATTCATGTTGATAAAGCAAGAGTTAAACAAGCCACAGCAGCCCATTGCACTCCAAAAAACCCCCTTGAGGTCCCCATGGGACACTTAATAGTCCTACAGGGGACTGCAGACACCTTTTAGGGAATTACTGTACTAAGTAGTCCCTCAGCAATAAAATATCCTAGTGTTTTCCATGGAACCTAAGTAACCCCAAACCTTCATATGCACCAGAATTGGCCTTAGAAGAACGACCTTCCAATGTCAAACCCAAGAATACAAACCAGCACTACTGTAAAATGAATGTCAAGCCTCTAGTGTATCCAAAAACCTGCATTCAGACTTGTATCTAAAGCTTATACCCAATCCATGTAAGAATATAGGTAGCCACATCCAGCCAACATTATTACTGTGACACAGTGCTTAACCTTAACACATAATGTTTACACAGAAATCACATGATCCTGACAGAGAAGTCTGAAACACATCTCAATGCAGACCCTTTCATAATCTCACAACAGCAAGTAGCATTCAGGTGTAATGCAGTAGTTCTGAAATTGAAACGATTCATGGTTTCACATTTACATCCCGCTTCAAGGGAGAGTCGTAAACTAATCTGGGATTGAATTGGAGAGGCAATACTAGTGCAAAATCTTATCCCTCAGCACCTGTAAGTCCTACAGACATTAAATATATACGATATCATGTATTTATCCATGTAGGCTAGACTGGATTTGACCAGTGGGTTTGACTACCAGATTCAAAGAGAGCTCATTTCAGGACATAAATACTCACGCAATTGTGGGTTCTTTGGTGATCTATAGGTATTATATCTTGTGTCAACTGCCAGTATTTGCTGTGCAGTATTCATCCGGATGCTTTGATACCAGATTCACTTAAATCTTTGTCGTGAGGATCATCCTTAACCTGCATACTCTGCCCTCTAGCTTCCTCCTCGTTGCAGTTACAATGACATCCGAATTTGTAACCTCGATTGCATTATTTGCCTCTCTTTGCACTATACCAGTAAATTACCCTCTGATAACCACCAAACAAATATGAAGCAGGGCATTCAAAATACAGTATTATTGAGAAGTATTTTCCAACAATTTCAGCAACCACAGAAATAAGATTTAGTAAAGAGAAATCTTTCAGACAAATACAATCTTACCAACGAGAAACATTTTACTTTCAACAAAAAAAGAAAATTTTGTGGTATCGGTTGGTCCTAGTCCTTTACTTAAATCTTCAACTATGCTGCCCTGTATAAAGGTGACTTCATGAAAATAACAGGTATATTGTATGCAGTGACATATCATCTACGTAGGTGATGTCCACTTGTCAATCTCAAAGAAAAATGGCTTGTTGATCATCTAAGAAAAGCTCTGTGAACTCAATGGCGTCGTGATTTCTTGCAGAATAGCTGAAAAAAATCAAAGAACACTCCTATGTATCCGCCGAGCAATAATTTCATTACCAAAAATTTAGTCCTTTAAGGTAATTAAAAGAAATATGCATGAATCAATAAAGATAAACAAGACATGAATGAAATAAGGGTCCACTACATGGTAGCAAACCCTTGGCTCAGGACCTTTGCAACATTGTAACTACAGAGGGGCGGTTCCCCTGTAGGCCCAATACTTTCCCCTACAACAAATGTCAAAGTGAAGCAAAACTCCCAGTAGCTTGGGCCCTTTTCTGGAACATAATAAGGTGGTGGCACAAACCCTTAGCACATCTTTCATCCCTGGCTTTGAAATTTCTTTTAAAATGTTCCGCTTCAGTTAGAACCTCTCTTGGCTGATAGCATATGTTTATCAATTTTTCCTAACGCCATACACTGTCTTATAAGAAAGTGGCGTATAAGAAAACAATACCAGGCTGCTTGAAAAGTTATAAAAGTTCAGTTCTGGATTTCTGAGACCTAAGAAAGTTGAAATGTTCCTATGCAGTTGAAATTCCAATTTTCAAGGAAGTTCGTCATCTCTTTTATTTAACTTGCACATAACTTCATGTACTACTCTTTCTATTCCAATGATATGTTTCTGTAGTGCTTGTCTGTCAGTGCCACACTACGGTGATACCAAAGCTCGAAAATCTTGCAAAGAGAGTCTTAAGAAAGTTTCAGTACATAAATCATAAAAAGGGCAAGAAAGCTCTAGTAATGGGCAAAAAACCTGTCTCATAAAATGAAAACCTGTATAGCATATAAAGCAGTTAAAATATAACACTAAAGGCGTTATGGCTCAAGGGTCTCATAAAACTTGCATCTTCAGATTGTGTAAAGTTGTCATTAATGGGTTGGAGTTTTGTAGTTATATCCTTATATTTTCTTCTCTTAAATTAGACGACTGTATGGTAATTTCAAAAAATACTTCTGCTGGCATCAACTGGCTTGTTAGCTGTATATTCCTGTATATTGTTATTGCTAACTTTAAAAGATTGTAAGTAAATAAACAAATAATAAAATAGATAAATAATCTATATACAGTTTGCAAATCTGAAAGGAGCGATGAATGGCAGAATGGTAGAATATACGTTAAAGTGTGTCCTAGACAGCAAAAAGCGATAACCAAGTTATGCGGCCATAGAAAAGATTTTCCAATAAGGATCATTTTGATCGCTCATACACTTTACGAAATACTTCTAAAATAGCAAACTGAATCCTGGAAATTCCGATGTAATATAAATCTGAAACTCTGGAATTGTAGGGAAGGAGATGGCAAGTTAATGCACCCTAAGCAGCTCGATAAATAGTGAATTTTGAGAAGTGTAGCCTTGAGAAGGAGTCACATAGTGACCTGCAATTCACATACCTCCCCCATCCCCCCACAATATTGAAATGCTTCCAGTTTCCCTGTTGAAACTCTAGCAGCTGCATTCAGCTGGGATTAAGGATGTCTGCAGCACAGGGACAGTGGGGGCGATCGCCAACCTACCCTCAGCCCACGGGGTAAATGGGATTATAAGTGCCCTTTTGAGTGATGCTAGCAAAACTTTGCTAACTTATTTCAACATTTCATTTCATTACAAATACTGATCTGGGAAAAGAAGTCAGTGAACATTCACATTGGCAGTTGTTGTGTCATAATTCTTCTTACCATAGAACGCTCTTTTGTATGAAATCTAGCCAAGGAATTCAAATCGTGCATGATACGTCATTTTAATATCACATCTTATCTACCCCGTACACGGTTTTTTATAAGAAACAAATATATAAGCAACACGAGGCTCAAATCAGGCAAAAATTAAGAAAGAATTAAGAAACACAGGCAGGCTGAGTCTCAAAAGTAAACGTGACAAATCTGTTTTTGCGAGAAAACTTTTAATTGACCTGGAAACAAAATACAAACAACATCCGTCTCTCAAATGTTTCTAACTAAAACTTCAATTTCTCGTCTCATAGTTGCGTTGTTGCTATAGGAAATTTCAAGAATTTTAAGAAACACTTTAGACACATTCAAGGCTGGGTTTGATAAATTATTAAGAAATATCCGGGCTGAAGGGAGAACGTTTGTTTCTTCTTCCCTAGTCCACGAATCAGGGACGTAGGAAACTGGGGGCCAGAGGGGCCATGGCCCCCACTTTTTAGTAAACTATGCAAAAGTAAACCTTTGAAGCCCTAAATGGGCGTGGTAATGTGCCCCTTTTAGGACTTGGCCCCCCCCCACTTTTTAGATGCTTCCCACGTTCATGCGACGAATCAGTCGCCTAGAAGTTCCTGGAAACTAGCGGCTTTTGGTATTTACATTAGTCAGAATGATTTCCCGGAAAACAAGACCGTTGCAATATCATGACCTCTAATAACCGAACAAATATACCACGTGCAAGGAGCCATGTGATCATAGTGCAGACGCTGTTACAGAATGAACTTTCAGAGAACCTTTTGGAACAACAATTTGATATTTTGATTGTTCGTTGTATAAAATACGAGTCAACGCTGGGGCCCTAAATAAAGCAGCACTTTTAAGGCGATTTCCTATTGATCTTATCTAAGTGGGAGGCATTTGAATTTTACATTGTACTCTTTCTAAACAATATCTAAAAAAGTCATATTGCTGAGGAGGGGGCCTGTTTTGTTTTCTAAAACATGTATGAATTACCATGAAGTCGTGCAGGGGAGGAGTAGCCAGTGAGAAAGTTGGATGTGAACAGAGGGTCAGTAGTGGTCTAGCAGGGGACCGAGAGAGCTATGCCCCCTACAAAACAATATTAAGTCAACAAGGTTTTACACTGCCCTTTCGAGTCAATCTATGACATTATCCGAGTGCCCCCTTCCCAATGATCCCTGCTAGATCTGCCACAGCCGAGGGCCCTGCCCTGTCCTTAAACATATTTGTGTCACCCACCCTGAGCTTACTACACCCGGAGATGTTAGCTTCTAGAGACGATGATAAATCATATGAGTTCTTTGCTTACTTCTATAGTCTTACGTTATTGTCATTATTTAATTAATATATATTCTTAAATTTTGTTGCAAAATTGTATATAGTAGAATTTCGAAATTACAAAGAACTGAACTGAACTGAACTGTACGTGTATACTTACTTCAAGGGAATTTTTGTTCGTAGCCCTCACCCCCCCCCCCCACTTTTGACGTGTAACCTCACTTTTTATTCGGCAGCACTGTGCCTGGTAGTATATTTCTTTTATATAAACATTTAATTGTTCCTCACGTCGCTGACTTGGACGTAATGAAGGGAACCCATCCAACTTATGGGCCAGGAACACGTGAATCTGTCAGTCCGCCCCTGGTGTCGAGGGGATAGGTTGGATAATTACGTGAGAATCTTTGGGCGTACAATAATGAAAAGTGAACCATTAATCGGGTACACCTTTGGTAAATCATAAGACTTCAACACTGATATAAAAACCTGGATATAGCTTTCTTTTAAGTCGTAGTTTAATATCCTGCAAAATTCGATTCCCGACACATTAGACGTACCAAATGCAGTAAGATGTTATGGCAAAGGCATTTTAGAACAGTACATATGAATGCTGTCCATGCAACACACCTACATGTAGCTTAGATTTACTTGATTTTCCATAAGATATTCAAGCGACAAATCCACTAGGATTTGGCAGGTCTTAAAATAGGAAATGCTTAAATATCTAAATCTGTATAAATTTTTGGGTGTGGTAATTCTTTGGAAATGGGCAAAGGGAGGGTTGGAAACTAAAAACAAACTGTACAAATCTAACGAGTAGATTAATGAATCTTAATGTTGTCTAAAAATAATTAATTTCAAAACTATGTCATGAGTATACATGTTAATAATTATTAGTTTTGATGACTTACCATCAATTAACTGGTGTGGTCTACAAACTTTTTTGTATGAATATAGTTTAAACGAATATCAAGACTCAAAATTCTTTGAAATTTACGAATAATTTAAGAATAATGCGAGGCTCAAGCTTCATCAAGGCATAAATTTTTTGCTTATTTGAGTTTTCTTTAGAAAACATAGCAAATGTGAGCTTCACTCATCGGGTCTCTGAGTCATTACACTATAATACGGCTCAGCTCGTTGGTAAGCGTCAGTTACACACTTTCCAAAATAAGAAAATGCTCAAAATCGCTAAAATTTATGAATAATTTAAGAATATTGTTAGGCTCAAAATGAAAAGTAGTTAAGGTACTATACCTATAACTTTAAAAAAAATTTTCACAAGGCAGCTAGTGCATTGGTTTTAGGCCAGGCAGATACTGTTCTGATAGCTGATTTGAAATATGAAGAAATAAACCAATTATGCTAATTAGCTGTTGCCATAGCAACAGTTTTCATCTTAACACATAGACGGTTTTGGACAAAGATTTATAGAGAACTGCTTGTGATAGAGTAAAATAAAGGCCAATATTCAAATTCATATTGTGTTTAGCTGTGTATCTACCTTGGAGATATTTTTTACATTTTTTTATCATATAATTTTTACCTTTTGCTTAAAATTGCAAAAATTTTCAGAAATTTGAACCACTTTTGGGTTGCATTTTTCACTATAATTATCAGACACACAGGCATGATTTTGGTACATGCCCTAGCATTACCTTTACTTTTTCACAGTCTAAAGTAATTTCTAAAATAACTAGAACAGTTTTGACATAATTCTTGTCCAAATACTTGTTATGGATGAAAATGTCCTTATTTTTACAAAGTTTTGTAAGGTAATTTTATACTGAAAGAAACAAAACACTCTTTCACATTCTGTCCTAAAATACCTTAAAACTGCCCAGCACCATAAGTTACACCTTCTTGCTCAATGACAGCATCATTCCAGCCTTTTTTCACACTTCTTAGGTGTTTCCTTCTTCTCTTACATCTCTCTGACTCTTGCCTAACACGTAACCTTTTCCGCTTCTGTGCACTCCTGTCAAGACCCTTTGCAGCTTCTTCTCCTGTCTGCAGTCCCATTCGTTCAAGGACATTTGAAATCGATTTAGAGCCATCATTCATATGGCACACAGCACTGGCTGTTCCTATTTCTACTGATTTTTTCCCACAATAGATGGTCTTTGGACATCTTTGCCAAATAAGGCTATGAAGTGCCTCATTTGAATTTTGGGTCTTGCCATGTAAACACTTTTCTAGAAGCTTGTCAGTTCCCTATATATTGGCAAAATTGCATCAAAATTGCTTGTGGTATGCTCAATTTAGGTATGAATTCTGTAACTCCTCTTTCTGCTTTTTCTTTCTGCCAAGTGCACCAACTTTCTTTGATTGGAGGACAAAATTGGTGTCGCTTCTTCTCATCAAGCTTTGAATTGTTAAAGAGAGAAGCATAGATGCATTTTTTCATTATATATATAGAGTCAAGATTGGTTCTAAGTGCAATACCAAAATAGTTTTGCAACTTGTTAACAACTGTATCTGTTAGCCTTCCTTTTCCAGAAATTCCCTTTCCATCTGATAATTTACTTCCTTTCAATTTCAGCTTCAATTCCCTTAATCGTCCACCAACTCGCTTCTGTATAGTCCTATGCATTCTAACTTCTGTATTTGAACATCAGGACCATATGGATGGGATTGATTTACTGCTGAGAATGATGAGCTATCTCCATCCCCTAGATATTTTATGTACTGAAGATTAAACATATCCACAGATCTTTTGAAAATTTGCATTGCACCAGCAGATTCCATAGACGATGATGACCCTGCATGGTTGGCAGGGCAAATATGATTAGCTTCCCATTCAAGGTACTCAAGAGAAGTTTTATCTATTTTATTCCATTTGGCACATGCTTTACAGTGTTTTGAAAGGACATAGCAATCAAGGCATTTATCACCATACATACAGGTAACAACTCCATTGATGGAACTGTATCCCCGTTTTTGCCATGAGCCATCAATTGAAACTGTGCATTGGGCAATATCTGTTAAATCTGTGTTTGTATCAGAATGAACAAGGAGGGCAACCTTTTTTTGGGACAATTCCTTTTCCATTTCAAATGCCAAGTGAATTTCATCAAGGCAGTTATTGAAGCTCGAAATACTCATTGGATTTGCCATGTTCATGATTGTACAGAACTTCACTAGTCCTTCATAACCTTTACCCAACTCTTTCATTGCAAGTACAGTTCTAAGGTTTATATCAAAGAAAGACTTTCCTGGTTTTACTGTTGTGGAATTATCTTGTTGTTTTGATGTATTGAAAGACTTACTAAATCCACATGCAGTGCAAAATACTTTCAAGCAGTAACACAGGCCATTCTTATTTTCAAACCCAGTGTTTACTTGCAAAAATGAATTACAGCTGTCGAGCGGGCATCGTGCAAATTCCGAGAACAGATCTTGCAAAATATGAAAATGTATAATAATATTAAAATCTGTTTCTAACGAGTTAGCAGCAGGATTTGTTTTGACATTGCTACTCAAGTCAGGCCTTGGCCTAAGCGACAGATGTTTTTCTTCACTCTTATTCTTTTCCAGCTTTACGAACTGGTTACCTTTAAAAATAGACTTCCTCCTGTTTCTCAAACGTGAACGTTTGCTTCCCATTGCTTTTATAGTTCAAATAGCGTGAAATTTGTAGAATCAAGCTGTACAGAGCTATTCTTGCATTCAGACCAAATGAAGGCAAAATACAACGTTTGATCAAATATCTTTGCCAACAAATTTTGCTCTTAGTAGGAGAGTAGGCCATATAGCCTCGCTCTGATCAAGAACGTTCCTTCCCAGCTACATTGTACCCGAAGACACGAACCTATACCCTGTTGATACGTCTGTGTTTGTGGGAAAAGCCCCAGAAATTAAGTAACATTGTTGCTATGGGCGTTGCTAGGGGAATTTTGAAAATGCTTCTTCCTCAAACTGCCTGTTTTGGGAAATAATCGTAACCGTATACAAACATGAGTTGAATATTATGAAAGAAGACAGATTATTCTTCAACATATCTCTGCTTAAAAATTTTTTTGAAAACATCGATTTTTCATCAAAAGTTGTGGGTATAGTACCTTAAGAATATTGAGGCTCAGTAAAAATTGAAGTATTCTCACAAAAAAGCGTGTATTTACTAACCCACACTTTTCTCAGTTGCAGATCCGCACATTCGATTTGCAACTCCACAAAGTGATATACAACTTGTGACTTACACACAGCACCTATTTTAGGTTAGTAACTAGTGAGCACATGGGTGTGCGTTGTTGTTACGACCCCAGTAATTGTGCTGGAGTAATGTCTAGAGAAAACTACCTGTGTTCCTATAAGATAGGTTTATAAGAAAGAATTAATCGACTGCTTCAAAAGTTAAAAAAGTTTAATATTTGATTCTTGAGTCCTAGAAAAATCGATAAATTTATGTAAATCTAAAATTTCAGTGTTCACACAACAATCATATCATCCTTTTGTAAATCAAATTTGCTTGTGTTTATCTATGTATGTTGGTGTTATGTTTCTGCAACACTGTAGTGCCTTTCTGTGTCCGTGACATTGTAGTATTGCACACACTCAAATATTCTTTCTAAAAAACTCTTAGAATTAAAATGATGAAAAAGATAAGTAAGTTTCAGTACTAAACCAACAGATTCTCTTATGAAACAAACTTGTATCGCATACCCGTCAATAACTTTTGCTGCATCTGGAACTGACTCAGAAAATAAATCCATCAAGAAATCATCATTGCCATGAGAAAGCTGCTCTGTATTCATATTCTAGACAGATAGATGTATTGCGCTTTAATTTTCTTGATAAAGCAATGATTTGAGAGTCAAAAGATTAGGCATCAGAGAATACACCAAATTCTGGCTGTTTACAAAGTTATGCCAAATCCCCGGACAGAAAATGGATCTCACTAGACGTATCTTGTTAGAATCTGTTATGTTTATCTGCCAAACTGAAGTTTGCTCCAAATGGTTTTGGGCTCTATGATATGCATAATTTTCAAATCCTATGTTCGCAACCATAGTGCTTTGCGATTCTCCCACAAGTGACGACACAGCCTTAATTCTAAACAAATTCTGAATGACTATTAAATATCATAGGTTTTGAGTTGATCAGGAGAGCAACAAAACCCAGACAATAAATCTAAAGAACTGAAATCTGCGAAGAAACGCTATAAAATATTCAAACGCCCAGTTCAAGCTCTCCGAGTATTGTAAATTTATCTAGAGTTGGCTGTTAACAAAAAAATTTGCACCAACATGTTAGGCCAACTACTAGTTTAGGCATGCTACTACCCGCTATACCCGCTCTTTTAGAAAAAATATTTTAACCAAGTGTTGGAATTTTCTAAGTTTTTCATGATTTCAGTACCGATAGCTTCTTTGGACCTCCCTAGCAAGAATTATAGTAGAGTTACACAGACAGGCAGAAACTAGAATACATATAAACACTAGAAATATTGATGAAATGAATAAAAGAGATGACGACGAGATTGCATGAAAATCAGAACTTAAAACTTAAATGGAGAATATGAACAGATTTGCTTACTAAAAATAAAATAAGTAGTTTTGCATTTTTCCACGAAAAAAAGGTGCTCTTATCATTTTGAGGAAAAGGGCAAGGTTCTAGACCCCCAAGACTCGCTCTAGTAGAGTGCGTGTAATGATACAAACTTTGCACAATCTGCAGGTGTGTGAGAGTCCCTTCCATAATTTTTATCATGTTTAACATTTTCCAGCTACATGTAACTCTTTATTTCAGTACACATTTCTTTCTATAAGAATACCTAACTTGTCAATGAGCTTCGATATTCTTAATTTCTTTTTTTTGAGCATCAATATTCTCAAATTATTCTTAAATTTTAGCAGTTTTGAGTATTGACACTCTCTGGAGAGTTGCTGAGTGACACCATAGTGTAACGAGTTCCACACAGGATAAGTGATGCTCAATTTGCTTTGCTTTCTAAAACAAAAACTCAAATCAGCAAAAAACCTAAACCTTGCTGAAACTTGATCCTTGAATTATTCTTGCATTATTCTTAAATTTCAGAGAATTTGAGCCTTGATATTCTCATAGACTATATTCATATAAAAAAGTGTATAGGTAGTGAAAGCGAATGGGTACATAAGCAACTGTTGTATCATTAAATGTCTCCTAAAGAAGGGCATTTCTTCGGTGTCCATACTTACCTGAAGTTGTGCAAAATTTCATTGCGATAGATCAGGGCTTTAGCTGCAGCTCGGAAATAAAATTAATTCCTAAACTACTTTGATCACTCGTCTTTTCTTTTATAAGGGGCCACTTTAAGGGAATCTACAAGCACACAACCATGGCTTTTTGAGGGCAGGGTCCTAATCAACAAAAAAGGGCACACCAAACACTTCCTAACGAGAATGTATCTTAATATCATACCTTTTGGATATACAAATTAAAAAAAATACCACGAGAAGTTTTAGGACTTCACTACTTCCATGTGTAAAAGAGATTATAAGCAGGCACGGTTAGCAAAAGTACAATAAACAGTTTCAAAAGTTCCCAAGAGAAAGGGCACTTATACTTGTTTGAGGAAAAGGGTAAGGGTCTAGACTCCCAAGAGCCTCCCCGTAGTTGCGCGCCTGACCTACATGTACAAAGCCAAACATTTTATGGAGCCTGTACTACTTAAGGAAAACTCGCAAAGACTTTTTCAATATCGAACATTTTAATCAGTGCAAAAATTCCAGTATTACGAAGCTGGTTCCATTCATTGCAGTCAAATTTGCATGACTTGCTAAAATTCACGTGATTCACAAAGCGGTTTCCGTTGCGACATTAGCATCCAGCCTTCAATAAGCTACACTTACAATGTTTTCTCGTATGCAGGTAAAACTAAGGAATTACTACGGAGCTTTTGGTAATACAATGTGATAAAAAGAGATCCAAAATTAAGGAACTTTAAGAACTCGGCCTTGCTTGAGCTAGGTTCTTCATAAAAAAAAGCGGGTAGCATTTGAAAAAACTTTATTATTCAAAAAACCTGTAAATCAAGATACTCGTCCTGCCAGTCAACCGAAGCCTATTTTAGTGTGGTCTAGACCACACATTGTGGTTTTGGAAAACAAGGGTGAGGTCCAGGAAATTTAAAAGTGTGATCAACTTTTGATAATCTTGAAGCTTTAAAGTTTCTTTTATCCTGTTTGATCGTCATTCTTTACAATAGCCATTGTAACACTTCATGGTATACAGGAAGGAACATTAAACACCATTAGTGTAATTTCAAACAAGAGAAGGCAATACCTGAGATTTGGAGAGTCACATGAAGTGACGGGAAACACTCAAGTAGGCCGTAGGGAGTGGTCGGGGCTTATTTTGTAGCAGTGTAGTCTTCAACATTTACCTCTACAAAAGCACTGCAGTCATGTGTCCTCTCACAGGTTTTTTAAATGAAAATTTAGAACTGCACAATTTTTTCGTGGCTACTTTATTGAGGAATAGCCCGTGATTCATATAAGCATAAACAACATGCACCTGACGAGCAAACATTGAAAAGTATGCATGTATTGTTGCCATACTCGTTGGACATGACAATGTATAGACAACACTCTAGTTGAAATAAAATCTCTCTTTATAGATACACAATGCAATCTGCAGAGATTCCTCTCTAGTACTGCACACAGACTTCTTAGAAATGCACACTTTGTTTAGAACTGTACGTTAAAAAACCCTGTGTATTCTAGTCCTTCAATTTGAAGTTAATCACGCTTCTCCAATAGACACAAAGCGAAATAAATATTGTGATCTAAATTGAAATAAGGCTTCACTAGTACTTTAACAATAATAAAAATGTCACTGATAAAAATATAAATTTGTGATCCTGGCTGTTTTTCTCCGACTTATCCTGCAATGCTACTAGCCATTGCTTTCATCTTTAACTTCATAACAAAGCTGCGCTTTCCGATCCTTAATCTACGTATAGAGTTTTATGAAATGGGAGCTATTGTCAAAATCTCCGTCATTCTCCTTTAAATACACGCTTTTTTATAAGGAACCTACCTCGAGGCCTAATTCCAAAAGTCCCATAATTTTCCGACCTCCAATTATCAAATTGCAGTACAAAAAGGTCCATAAAAGTTCCTTAATTTTCACTCTACATTTACTGCCATACAAATGGTACAGGCACAAGTAAAACATTGAAATTCTGAATTTTGCCTTTAATTTTGGTTATAACTTAAGACGAATGAAACATGAAACACTTGACACAAGCATAGCAAACAATCTATGCTGGTTTTGGCTGCAAATGAATGGAACCGGCTTCCTAATTCTTAAATGTTTGCTACTATAAAAATTTTTCAAATTGAAAAGCTCCTTAGGGAATTTTTCTTTAGTAGTATAAGTTCTTTAAATATTTCGGAATGCTACATGAAGGTTCCTTATAAAACGGTTCCTTATAAAAAATGCATACTGTCACATGAAAGTTTCGTCTTATGTCTAACAACATGAAATGTGCCTAGATGTAAAAAGGCTACCCTGATATATTTTGACAAGAACGGAATGTAATGTAAGAACAGAATAACAGAAATGAAAAACAAAATGGTAGAGCAGACAAATAACAACTAAAGGATCAAGACCAATTAGTTACTTCGGATACGTCTCGTTCGTCCTCCAACTGAACTTGTTGATTAGCTTTCTCGGGTTGATCCCAATCTGCAATGGAGAGACAAATGCATATTAGAAAGGAGATGTAGAAGGGGGGGGGCTCAGAACTGAGGGGGGCTCAGAGCTGAGGGGGGGCTCAGAGCTGAGGAAGATCTCGTCCACACCTTTCCGCTTTTAGAAGAGGGCTGGATTCCTGTACCCTTTTTCTGGGTAATGTTTCTGTATGAATCTGGCAACAGCTGCTCTTTCAATTAATACTAACAAACATCATTTTTCCACCAGTCTCTAACAAAGTATTGGTGCTTTTACAGTTTACACGTTTTCGAAAGCCACAAAGCGCAAGGTCTCGCCATCGTTTTCTATTTAAGCGACCTTTAGATTAGGAAGCTGTCATTTTTATTGCTGGGTACAGGGGTGGACGAGTATCAGAGACAAATGAAAAAGCTTCCTTACCCCATTCGCTGGGATAGGAGAACAGGATTGGAAGGAGAAAAAGAGAAATTCAAGGAAAAGCTGCAAAAGGTATGGCAGGCCGTTTACTTGAATGATTAATCTCGGATGTGAACGCAACTTGGATGTGAAAAAGAGGAAACTGAAAGAGATAAGGAATCAAAGAAACAAAAAGGATTTACTAATTATTTCATGTAACGTTTTGCAAGCACACATAAGAAAAAGTATGTGTTGCAATACTTATAGTGGGGACGTATTCAAACAATTTAACATCCCTCCAATCATTCTTCCACCCATGTACCCAGTAGTAACAATGACAGCTCCCTTAGAAAGAGCCCCGCTGAAATAACTTATCTCTTTATCACCAAAAGTACAAATCTGGTAAATTAAGTCAGGTTAAGTAAGCTACAGTTTAGCTTAAAACAATAAGATATGGAACACACATCTGTGGGCTGCCAAGAGCTATTTTCTATGGGTTGATTACAAAAAACTTAACAGTATCTAAAAGCCAAGGTAGTAATTTAGTTACTAAGAAATGCAACTTCAGACTCAATATTTGTAAATAACAACAGCGGTAGGCGTGTAAACTGCTTTGTTTGCCAATTTATAGAATAGTCTGAGGCCAACAAAGAATTCGGTAACTGGTAACATATAATTCTGAGCTAATATTCTGTTGCATTACACACCTGCATTTCAAGCCTATCAAGAACTGATTTTACGTAGCTACTCAGTAACATATTGCAGCTTCTTTAAATGGCCTACAAAAATGTATTTCAGATCGTATCAATTGTGCGAAAATAACGGTACACTACACTCGGACTCGTGTAAAAGCATCTAAATAAAAAGCAAAAGTAAATATTTACCTGCAAATCTTTTATTGCTATTCACAAAACTCATGCGGGCTTTACAAGTACCTTTTGGGTTTAACTTCTCCCATAGAACCTTGACTTTATAGCGGATCTGTGACTTCGGTAAAAACGGGTATTTCATACGCAACCTTGCAAAATGCCTTTGACTAAAGGGGCCCAATTTTTCATTGACTGAATAAGGCCAAGACCTAGCAGAACTATTCCTGTTTAGCGTCTCTTTATACACCTTACAAATTTTCTTTGTAGAAAACGGCGACTTTCCATACATGCTGCTGACGACTGCTTCTGATTGCCGCCAAAATAGTGCAGTTTAAAGATGGCCACTGTAGACAATGCAAATAAATAATGACTTTGGAACAC
This sequence comes from Mastigias papua, assembly GCA_964019165.1. Taxonomy (NCBI): domain Eukaryota; kingdom Metazoa; phylum Cnidaria; class Scyphozoa; order Rhizostomeae; family Mastigiidae; genus Mastigias; species Mastigias papua. The sequence continues at coordinate 12,548,699 of OZ025275.1, forward strand.
TGGCGCGCAGAGGCGATACCACTAGGGGGGGACTGTTCATTTCACTGTTCATTCATTCTATATTAATTGAATAAAAGTAAAAGTGGGGGGGTCAAGGGAGAAAACTTTCAAACCACGCCTTTCATTTTGCTGGAAAATGATTAAACCAAGCAAAATATGTCGCGTAAAATTCTACATCGCCTTATTTTTTCTTTTAAGTTTTGTGTTTCTCAGCAAATATGGAGGCTTCTTGACAGAATGTCACCCAGATACTGGAAAGTAAGATGTAATTACCACCCGAGTGGGAAGATGAAGAATTATAAGTAACTAAATCCAAAAGGACTCTTGTGAACAAAAACATATCAAACTGGCCTCTTTCTTCCCATTAACCCTTTTCTCCAAGAGTACCATTAGTGCCCAAGACGACAACAAACTAATAGTAATACTATTTTAGATTTAGATTTACAATATCCTCCCTTGGTCTTCCACAGACAGACAGTCACATAAGTAAATTTGGAAAACACATATTTTTAACACAGTTTTTTATAAGATACTGAATATTTCAGACCTAAAAATATGGTTATATACATTTACAACTTTCACCCAAACCCATCACCAATTAGATTCAATTCATATTATTGTGTCTATCTATGTGTTTCAGTGCTATGTTCCGTAGTGCCGGTTAATATGATACTGTAGTGTTACATAAACATTCTTTCTAAGGAAGTCTTAAAAAAGTTGCCGTGCAAGGCCACTCCTTCCGGCAAGGAGGGGGATGTAGGACTTTAAAGTGAAAAAAATGGACGAGGCTCTGATCACTCAAAAGGGGATGTTCAATAATTACGTCACGCCTAGGGGGTTAGTAGTCCTCATAGAGACAGGCCTATCCCTAAGGTAGTTCTACACGTTTTTCGTGATTCAGAGCGTGGTGCCGGAGGGTGGATGGTTTAAAAATGGCAATTTCACCGTGACGTAATTATTGAACAGCCCCAAGGAGTGTCTGCTTAACTTTTTATGTATTGTGTTCAATTTTCGGCAAATCGTGCAATTCATGAGCTGTCTGCTTCTTTGAAGCACCTAATTCATCCCCCTACGTTCCTAAATACAAAAACTGAAGCAATTTGCGGAGAGGAATGGGAATCTTTTCTGGAGGCTGTGACACACCACACCCTAGTGTAACAGAGGGCCTGTTTTCATGTTGAAATCATGAAAGAACTAAGAAACGATACTTGGCCATAAAAACTCTCATAAAAATGTGTAAGTACGCACCAAAGTGGGTGTTCTAATTTGGCCATGAAAAATACTGCCCACGATCATTATAAAAACGAAACTGACATATTGGAAATTAGAAGATGACAACGCCCAGATGAAATGAAACAGCAAAATTAGATACGGGATCTTTGCTAAACACTAAGCAAGTACCACAAAAGGTGGCATAATAAACTCTACGACATTGTTTTATGAGAACAAAGGGTCAATTGATACCGCTAGTCTAATACCACCTAAAATTATGGAATGAGTTTATTCAACATAATTTTTAAAATACAAGAACAACATATAAGAATATAACTTGGATTTTTTTATGTTGGCCTGGCATAAGTTTCTGGTAGCTATGAGAAGTCATTCCCTTCAACTGAGATACTCCTGGCAGACAGAAAATTACATTCTACATATGCAAAGTGTATCTTTGCTATTGAGCAATAAAATAAGCATAACTACTCATGCAGACTAGAGCTAAAAATCCCACTAAATTCAACACAATTCTTTCTGTTCTGCATTATACTTCAAAAAGTATGGAAAGATAGGACACTGGGCATACTGGTAAATAACACTGTATCTACAAAGCAATCCTTCATAAGCAAATACATACATACATACATACATACATACATACATACATACATACATACATACATGCATACATACATACACACATATATATATATATATATATATATATATATATATATATATATATATATATATATATATATATATATATATATATATATATATATATATATATATATATATATATATATATATATATATATATATATATGTATGTATGTATGTGTATGTGTGTGTGTGTATGTATGTATGTAAATATGTATGTGTGTGAGTGAGTGTGTGTGTTCGGTAATACTTTTGGCCATTTAAAAGTTATCAAGTCCTGCCTAGAGTGATAGATTTGCATAAATATAACTGAGTTTAAATCTATGGATATAAAGCCATATTACCTACAATGCCATAAACACTCTTTTATACGACCCAGATAATAAGGTTTAATCTTCTTAATTTTTTTATAATTCTTGATCTAAATGTTCTTTACATTGTTCCTATCCTATACTGTGACTTTTGCAACTACTTGAGAAACTATGTGTAATATACAGTTTGTAAGATATTAGCCAGGCTGCTATAGAAAATACAGCAATCAATAAATACTGATTTCTATCAACTATCCCATCAGAATCTGTGCGCCAAAAATGATGTGAGTACTTGAGTGCTTGAAAATTTTTCATCTGAGGCTGATCATGTTCTACCCGCGCTCCTATTAATAAGCAAAGTGAGCATCAATGTCCCTATAAAGTGTCTCCTGACAAAAATGAGTGCAAGAGCTATAGGAAACCAGTTGATAATGAAGTACATGGAAAGAAGCACTATATAAAGCCCATTTATAAGATATTGGGAAATTGGAAAGTAATGCCTACAAACAATTCACTCTCGCCACATCCTGCAACATTGACTTATGTGTTGTCCACTTGTCCACTGTATTATCCAGAAACGCATAAAATAAAATTGGCAGTAAATAATCAATACATCTGCAAACAACAAGAATTAGCAGAATAAATCATGAGCTAGCCAAGTCATGTTAACTACACTCATTGCTGTTTGATTGTCCATTATAACTGTTAATCCACAAGGCTCTCTTGAATCATGAAGTGCAAATTCTTGATACCCCAATCTGCTTGTAAAATATGGATCACACCACTGATTGATTCTTGTGCAAATTTCAATTACGTCAGTCATACACTCCTCAACATATATGTTAAACAGATATGCATACACCAAGAGATAATGCTTAATATACTTCAGATTTTCTTGACTAAATGCACCAGATCACTGTGTTATACTTTGTCCACATGTGGTCAATCACACATTACCGCCAGCACTGCCTATTATGTCCACTTGAGCCTGAGGATGCAGTTACCTGCACTGGCTGTTGCCCTGATGGGTTGTTGCCAGTTATACAGGAGGCTACCTTAGAGTCTGTAGTTTGTAATTTTGATAAGGCGAGTAAAGCATCTGGGAAATTTGGAGGTGTTGCTGGTGTGTTCGATGGAGTCATAACCTAAAAAGAAACAGCAGAGCTTTACTATGAAACTCACTTTCAACCTGAAGACAGGCAGGAAACACAAGATTGGGACCAACTGACATGAAAAAAAAAGTTTCCTTGCTATATAAACTACATCTCATATAACACATGCCCTATATAGCTCTGAAGCAGACTTTCAAGGCCTGATGAAAGAATCTTAACCATCATGACCAGTAATGGAGCCAATGGATTCCTTACATTCTTGATAATTTGGCAAGTTAGATTCATCCTAAAATTTAATAAAACTGTATAGGCTTGTCACATGCAAATAAATGATTTCATTAGCCCATTTCCACCTAGAATGGGACTATCTTTACATTTAAAAGTGGATTTCCCAAATATCTAAAGGACATGATTCTTAAAAATCGTCCTAGGATCTTGGCACTAAGAATCCCACTCTACCCCATTTCATGGCAGCTCATCCCATGACTGATCATAACCACCATCACCATAAACACCACCATCACAACTTTCTAAGAGCCACCTCCATTTAACATGTGGCTGATTATATCTCTCCACAGCTTCCTTTACTTTGCTTTTTCATCTAGCTCTTTCATACTCTCTTTGTCCTTTATTGGCAGTCTTACCCTGCTTTTCATCCCTCCAGTGTATCCTGTGCGTGACAAATTCTCTAAATCCTCTTTTCCAATTGTATGTCCCAAAAATTCCAACTGCAACTTTCTAACTATCAACATTGCTTTCCCTGAGTTCCAATTTTTCCTAAAAATCTTCATAGTCAATGTGTGCTGTCCATCGCAACTCTATGAATCAGACCTCTTTTGGCTCTAATTTCCACTAAACTTTCCAAACGATATTCAGATATGGAAATAAAGAAATACGTATGTAAACTAATTTCAAAGTATTGGACAAGATAAAACTTCACTACAGCACGAAAAAGCCGCCTCATGTTTTAGGCATACTGAAAAGCTTTTTTTCGTCTGACACTCGTAAGAGTATGAAACGTTGGATAACGACCGAAAACTAGGGCTAACAAGTCTTCTCTAGTCCACCATGTGGGAACGTCATTGACAATCATTTCCATGTAACGTAATACAGCCTGCAACTTAGTGCGAGAAGTCTGCGACTTAGTACGAGAGCAATCTATACTAGAATCTTGTTTACTTCATTCCAGCTAGCAGAGTGCTACAGCAACATTACTATCAGTATGGGCATGTCATTGTACGAAGTCCTTAAGTCTTAAGGTTTCAACTTCCACGCTGCCGGCACAGCAGCACTTCCAAGATCCGTTTGTTTTACATCTAAGCCATGATGTTTATCGCTATTAATATCAGAAAGCTAAAATAACACTTTCCACGAAAAATGTAGATTGGCAACGACAAAAACGCCACTTTTACACGCGCTGACGGGCATGGTAAGTGTTAATACTTGAGGTGTCACAGGCTACAGAGAATGTAAACAAAGAAGGAATTCGAACGGCAAGTGCTGTTAAGGCATGCTGGTTGAATAAATAAACGGTCATCTAATGTCTGCAAAAGCGTGACAAAGCAAAAATTCCGATTAGGGAATAACAAATTAACTTTTGGACAAGTCATAAGAGAATAACCATTCTTCCCCGGACGGGCTACATCATTACATCGGCCTTTTAAACTCATCCGATATTAGTAGTTGCAGCTATATATTAGCGATAAAACAGACTTTACTTGTATAGATCTAACAGGTGGGCTTGACTAGTATGTAACCCATTGAGAAAACCTTGCTTGTACAAGACATTTCCCCGTAAAAACGTGGCTTAGGAATATAGCATGTGGTCGTGCGGCAAACAACACGGTCTGGTTTTGTGAAACCGTCAAGCAGGCAATGTTTACTTCAAAACATAGCAACGAAAATACCTTAGATAATAACACTGAATGAGTCCACTCTACACCTCAAAGATTTTCCCCAAAGGACGAATTCATTATAGAGGAGCGTAAAAAGACACGCAATAAATGACGCAAGAAAGCAAACTATCGAAGTAAACAAAACATTGAAACAGAAATTGGAAACTCCCCAAGTGAATGAGTAGAAAACTCGCATTAGAAAACTACGAAGCATATTTACCAAAATAATAAAAATGCTACTACATCTTATCTAAAGTGCCTACGTTGAAGCAATAGGTAGCAAATTTAACTCAGAAGAGTAATGAAGACAAAAAACAGAATGCGAACTCACGGATGAATGACGATGTTGTGGGACGGCAGACTCTTGAAAAAACAAGCTGAGTGCAGACTAAAATAGAGAAAAATCAGCTTATGTTTGAGAATAACTTACTACAATATATAATCATGTATTGATACACTCTTTTCGAGGACAACATGCTTTAGTTTTAACAGAAATAATGAAAGAAGTAGACTAATATCCCGCATGGGAGGGAGATTAGGCCACCACCGCAAATAGCTCCAAAAGTTCTACCTCAAATTGCCATTGTGCCGCTTGCAAAATTTGAATAGCCTGGTCTCTAGGGCACCCTGCAGCCATAACAAACTGATTTATCATAACTTGTTCTCGAAGGTTCTCCATTCTGGCGTTTTTCCGACATGAATTACGGACACAACACCGACAACTCTCCTGTGTTGGGAATTTGTAGAGTTGTGATCATTGAAAAACAACGTGCCGATAAGTCTAAGCCAAATTTAGTGTCATATCCCTCAAGGAGTATACATTGGCCATTCAAATCTGTGAGAGATCCAGTTGCATAACTCTTAGCTTATTACTAAGCACATTGTGGAAAAAGATCAATTTGTAAATGGAATATCTGTCCACTAGTGGCCTGTAAAGCTTCAGTAAAACTACTCTGTGTAAATAACAGTATATGTATACTCCATTTGGTGCCAATGTATCCTCCCTTTTCACTAAGCACAAATATACTGAAAGCCGGAAAAAGTAAAAGCTAACTGACCACGAATAACCTTATTTAAAAAGTTGTTTCAATATCAACAAGACAATAATAACTAAATACTTTTAACCCGTTCAGAAAAGACCGAAAAGGGGGAACGCTAATAGGTTGCTATGAAACACTACTACAGTTTCAAGTCAATGTGAGCCAAGGCCTACAACTCTAATACTGATGCTGCAGATTTGTGACGGTTGGGTGTATATATATATATATATATATATATATATATATATATATATATATATATATATATATATATATATATATATATATATATATATATATACTGTATATATATATAATGCACAAATAGCCCTTGACTGCTGGCCGTTGCTGTCGGACAGTTTCGAATCAAAACAGCTAACCAATACACTTTTGGCCCATGGCATCGAACAGAACCTTGTGTTTATTATGATATGCAAAATGCATCATGGGTCGGAGCGAATGGTGTCTAACCCATAGTGTTTTGGAAATACTCAACTCTGATTGGTCATCTCTGACGGCCGATGATGTCGAAAGCACGTGCAATATCCCCACACACCTGATGTCATCATGAAACGGCAACGGCTTCTGAGAATACGTCTGACACACAGTAGAGGGGAAAGTAAACGGGCAGAAATTACAATGCAATTAATATCAGAAGGGAGGTCTAATAGCAACTTACTACAGTGTAATGCCGCTATATTTTAGATTTATGCACGTGAATCACATTAGGTTAGGTCCCCAAGGGCCTTAATCACGACAAAGCTTTGTTCCTGAAACTCTACCCCACCGCAAAAGACTCATGAGAGGACCCTTCCTCCTTACCCCTCCCTCCAATTTCACATGCCGCGTGTCATATTTCACTGACAGTTTCATGTTTTTAATACTTCTGCAAACTGCACGAGGGTTCGTATTTGCACTTCATTCTTTCATAGTGTATATGAGCGCGTGAACGAAGGAGAAAGACCTAATTATTTCAATATTTGCTTAGCAGTAGTGCAACAATAAGGACAAGACTGAGCATGCATCTCGTGACGGAGTACCCCGCGACAGTGACACGAAGGAAGTTCAGGAAAACGTACATAAACGGCGCGCCTGTGCAGGAGCACACAAGAGGGAAATGCTACTACTAGTTACAAGAACAATGGGGTATATAGTTTCTAAATATACGAAACTAGAGTGCCGTTTAGCCTGCACTATCGGACTATTTAGCTGTACCACGAGTTAGGTAAGTTGCAGTATGGTATCGGCTTGTCAAGCTTAACAACAGTTCTCCTTTGACGAGAAAAAAGTCCAAATTAAAAGGGTCAGAGGGTACAAAGAATAAGTGAGAGCCGGGCATCAATGCAATGTACATAACACACGGTATTTTACGAGAAAGATTTAAGTTTTTTGGCGCAGCAATGAAACTTTCCTAGCTTTTTGATTATTTCAGTACTAGTGAATTTCCTAGCCAGAATGTTTGGGATTGTGTACCAAAACAGGTGCTACACAAGCATAACACTGAAATGACTCCTAGACCGGATAAGCTCGAACGTGTTGTGCTTTCTAGAACTTCAATTAAACAACAGTTTATTATGTCTTGATGGCTCATGTCAAAATCTCTATTATGTGAAAAATGTCTCGATGAAATCGAGCCTTGCATTATTCTTAAACTATACCTAAATTTCAGCGATTTTGAGCCTTGATATCCTTATAGACTATAATCTTATAAAAGTGTATATGCCTGCAGCAAAGCACTATGGAAAATGAAACAATACAATGTTTTTTTTATAAGAAACAAACTTTCTCCCTTCAGCCTGGATGTTCCTTAATATTTTGTCAAATCCAGCCTTAAATGTTTCTTAGGTGTTTCTTAAAATTCTTGAAATTTCCTACAGCAACAAGGCAACTATGAGACGAGAAATTGAAATTTTAGTTAAAAACATTTGAGAGACGGATGTTGTCTGTATTTTGTTTCCAGTTCAATTAAAAATTTTATCGCAAAAAAAGATTTCTCAAGTCTACTTTTGAAACTCAGCCTGTTGTGTTTCTTAATTATGTCTTAATTTTTGTATGATTTGAGCCTCGTGTTTCTTATATACATGTGTCTTATAAAAAAACGTGTATGTCTTTCACAGATCGAAGGTAAATAAAGCTCTTAAAAATGACACCATACCCACACAATTCATCAAGGCAACAAGCCAAACCACGTCAGGTATTATATTCAAATATATGGTTTCCTGGTACTTAAAGTACTTCCTCGATGAAAATAGCCCTTCCTTGCGGTTGTTATCAAAACAAAGCCCGTTCACAATATTGAGCGTCTATGGTCTGACTTTCAAAATGCAATGAACCCAGGAGTAGAATCAGCCTGAGAGCAATTAATGGGGTTAAGTATTGTTAACAAAATAACAAAAAGTAAAAGCACACGATTATCTTAGTTTATAGGAAAATGATTGCAGGTCTAAATGCAGAAACGCAAAAACGTCATTGGTTTCAGTTAGTAAAATAGAAGCCAGACCGTAGAGCAGATATGGCAACTGGCCGCGCGCGCAAGAGAAGTTATATCAAGAGGGGTGTGACGCGAAAGCACAGACACTGCAAGCTAACATGCTGAAAGATACAGAAAGAAAGAATGGCGTGAGGATGGACTCTCGAATGAGTGTAGCAAAATGAACTTAGATTTGAGCAAGGCCCCTAGTTACCGACAAAATACCACAACCACCAACGAACCACAATCGTTTTGGCAAAGTTTACCAACGAACCAAATGACTACAGACAGTACGGTAAAAATAGGGTGTGTCCGACCCCATAGACCCCGTACTTCGGCACGAAGCAAAAGCATGATAACGGAGCGGTATGAAGGCAGACGCAGAGATATATTTATTATATTGAAGGTAACGCCTAATTTCAGAAAAATTTCCAAGACTACACTATGCTACGATAAGTTTGACCACAGTGGTTTGACCAAGCCCTACATGACTTTCTTGGTGATCACTTCCCGCGACTATCTAACATTGCAGGTAGAGCCTTCTATTGTCCGACGTAACGTCTTAATGTACGGTTAAATGATCTTTTCAAAAAGGCTATCATAAGCTTTGATGGCCAAAAGCGATAAAAGAAACTTCTGAGTTTCAACATCATCAAAGGTTGAACACACTTGTTAAATTTCCTATACCACACTCTTGCTTTCCATTACCAATATTACACCAAAAACTGGCTCTAGTTGAAGTGCACACCTTGCACGCGGGAAAGTGTGGGATCTAGTACTTCTGCAATGCCTTGCACGATGGTTCGCTGGAGGGTCAAAGTTTGCAAATTGCTTTGATCAGGTCTACTTTTCTACTTTCTTCAAAATATTATCACAAAAATATTCCGTAAAATTGCAATAAAACCACATTACATGAAAGAAAAGTAGTTTTTTGTTTCCACATTTATAATTGACTATCAGATGTGAATACAATTGGCTTCTGAATGCTCTATCGAATATGTCAACAATACCCCTTGTTTTCTGGCATGATACAACAAAGAGTATAACGTAGCTGCAGGGCAAAGGCTAATTGCTCTGGACATGAGGTCTAAATCAAAAAAACGATACGTGCCGATGCAAGATATGTAGCAAAACTGGAGCAGATAAATTGCGTTGTCACTTGAAAGTACTTTGTCATTTTGAATCTTTCTAAGCTGGAATATTCTTGGTACGACTCTATCTAGACCTCGATCCTACGAAAATTATGACATGGTCTATACCTAATGAGAAAGAAAATTAAGCTCTTCATACTTGGCTAAAAACAGGAAGTGCTGGGGGTGGTTCTTGTAGCCACGCCCTTTACATATCACTAATCCCCAACTCTGTCCGTACTAGTCCCCAACTCAAACTATTAGTAAGTTAATTGCCTGCGTCACGACAAGACGTTAGTTTTTAGTGACTATTATGCTATGTATATGTTTGAGGTCTACACACCAGCAACGCCAATTTCCTAAAATGCCATTAGAATGAGCATTGATATTTTTGTTTTGTGGATAAGCTGCCAAAAAATATCTGAACCGCACCAGTAAGAGAGTACTCCGAATTTTACACAATAACTACTCTTCTTCCTTTGAAGAACTTTCATACAAATCAAATGAATGCACAATTGAAAGCAAACATATACAAAAGTTAATGCTTGAGGTCTACAAGTGTATAAATGAACAAGCCCCATCTACTATGTAGGGCATGTTCCATGAATAGAGAGGTCAATATGATTCACGATCAAAAAACCTGTTAATGTTGCCTCAAACTAAAACTATTGGATATTAGGTGCTGTTTTGAATTAGGGCTGCCATTTTGTCCGTCCAACAGAATTTGTGTGCTATTCTGCGAGCTTTCAGACATTAGTTTTTTGCGAATAACAATAACAGGTCTTGTAATATGAAGTAAAGTTTCAAGATACAAAAGGAAGTATTTGAAACGTCAAAACTTTTGCACAATAATTTTCATTAGACAGATCTGTTGGACGGACAAAATGTTACCCTAATTCGAAACAGCACCGATAAAGGAATAATAGTTTTTCGTGGGAGCTTGTTATTGAACTGCTTACAGAACTGAACAGAAAAACATTAAAACTGTAACTTCCGTGTTCTCTTTTAAGAAACATAAAAAATTAGGAATGGGGAAGATTGCAAATGTAAAATTTGTAAGTAATAAGAGGACTCCGCTTAAGTGCAGAATATTTTATCTTGTCTTAAAATTCCTTGGTACTCTATTTATATTTGAGTACTTGCTGCAAATAGTTCATTTGAGTATTAGTTTTATCTGTTAAACTATGCAAAAAACAACTTCAAAGAATTTTATGATAATTAAGAGAAATATAAATTGAATAATGATTTAACTAAGTACAAGTCTGTTAACTATTTGGTATTCTACACGTAGTTCGCTATTTAAGCAGTTCCTTATAGTAATAGCAAAGCCACTTCACACTATAAAAACATGTCTACACGACTTTTTTCGACCCCGTTTACACGATATCAGATCCATTCAAATGCGAATATTTTCATCACTGCAAATAACCGACAATTAGGAAGCAAGTTCAAGTCACTACAGTAAAATTCGCTAGCATTACGTGCAATCCATATAGCTCATGCTGCTAGCAACAATTCATAGCAAAGTCCAAATTTCAAAATTATTCCCACCCTTTACTATTGTCAGGGTCCCAAATATGCGGTTAACATTAAAGAATTATTCAGGAACTGTTAGTACTACAATGGGGTCACAAGAAGACTAAAACTAAGGACCTCTGAGAACTAGGCCTTGAGTCATGTTCTTTATGAAACAAAAACGTGTAAAGCAAAACTCATGTGAAAGAACATTCTATAGAACAAACCGTTATTTGTACATCTCCTGAATTTTTCTTCTAAGATAGTCAGGAGCCAAATCGCTAGGTAACTGGTTCTCCTATAAACGTAACAAAAATTTAGAATGTAGCAATACAACATAAACAGCAAAAACAGAAGAAATACAGATTTTCGTAAAACTAGTATAAATATGGGCTGCCCTGATAGTTTGAACTACGATGAATAGAAATGTCTCTTTGTCGCAAGATTTCCTCCGATATACAAATAACACAAAGACTGTAATGTACTGTACGTATGCAAGAAAATAAGTAAGTTACCAAGGCAGTACGTTAGGAAATCACAAAAGTGCATTGTTCTTGGACACTCCAGCTTAATGGCTGGCTAATTCTTTACTTGCTGGCTGTCAGCTGAAGCGAACTTAACACTAGAATTGCGTATAGCATAGCTCTAACTTTCGTGCCTGCCACCCAGACCATAGTGCAGTTTGTAAGTAATTAAAAGAGAAAATACGCTGCATAGAAAGCGGATCTGAGTGGGATTCGAGACGGGCACACCCTGGTTGCAAAGCATTACACATGAGGTTACTTCATAAACGTTACTTTTTCTAGAGAAAGCTAAGCATAGCTTGCTGCACAGCTGCACCTAAACCTGCTCCGAAGAATGCTTACTGCACACACTCGCTAGATCAATTAAAGATTGAAAGTTATCAGAACACAAAAGCCAGCTAAACATTGGTTCCATAGGTAAAAGGTCTAACATTTATAAAGACAATTATGTATCGCTATTGTCCTGCTGGAATGATTAAGAGTAAGAAATGCAAAGTTCATAATATCAAACCTTCAATTTGAGACATTTCAGATAATTAAATATTTTTCATCGCAGAGGAGGAGCGAGGGAGGGCACTGGGAGCATGTGTCCACCCACAACTATGTACATGCCAAAACGTACCCTCAAAATGTGAAAATATACCCACTACATGGAGAAATCTCTGTAACAGGGGCCCTTAGAAAATCACAGAGTGCCCCAATGTCTTTCATATACTATTATCCTGTGTCTTGTACGGACCCCCCTACCACTATTCCTTTCTATAAGTAAATATATTGGTAAAACACGCATTTCTGGTACGCTTGGGAGTGGCTCTCGAGCTGTAGTGTGTGACATAACTGTCCTTCGACGCCTGTCCCCCCCTCCCTACCTTCTAAATGCTTCCTACTTCTTTGTTTCACCAATTCACGACTACAGAGAAAATTTCGTTATTAAACACCTAACCTTATTTCTTGCGTTCACATCTCCGCCATGCCTAATAAGAAAGTCTATGACGTCAATTCTTTCCTCCTCACAGGCCAGATGCCTAACAGTGTAACAAGAAAAAGAAGACTCAATATGTCAATCACATGTGAAAGGAAATAACGAAGTATATCTGACCATTGGGCCACCATTCTGTAGAGTGAAATGTTCAAACTTGTGTAATGCACGTTTTAGTACTACGGCCTGTAGGTATTCGAATACTAAAAAAATTAAGATAATTCAGTACTGGGTTTATGAGACCTAAGAAAGTCGACAAGTGATCCTTCAAAATTCCAATAACCGTGCAAGACTATCACCCCTTTAACTTAATTTGTATAGATTTCTTGTGGTAACCTACACAGAAGAGTCGAAACGTGTGAGTCGAAACGTTTAACTTACTGGATATGTAAACTTCTTGGATATGTCTTAGATTAATTTAAGTCGCAATAGAACCACTGGATATGTCGTTATAAAAATCAAGACGAAGAAATGTCTCTCTTTCTGGTTGCGGTCTTTGTTCTGAAGTCTACACAGAAGAGTAGTTTGTTGTGTAGTGTCTGTCTGTTTGTGTAATACTGTAGTGCTACGCAAAGTCGATAGTTCTTGCTAAGAAAGTCTGTTAGTATTGAATTCATGAAAAAGCCAATCTTCACTACTGGGTGTAAAGAAATTCTTATAAAAATCAGGCAATATGGATATTAATATCATATCATATCGTGTACTTCGCCCACCCGCCCCACCAATCTGTAAACGGCATAACAACTTACAAAGGAGTGTTCCTATAGTTGTCTTCTCTGTTAACAACGGAACCATTTTGTACCAAGAGTTCCACCATTCTCATGTGGCCTCTGAATAAAGACAAGCATTTTTAATTCAATAAAGCTGCAAATAATCCACAGAAAAAAAGGGGCTCATACAAAACACTTTTGACGAATCCACCCACCCTGTGCGCGAGAGCACGCTTATGACTCAACTCAGCTCAGCTCAACTCAACTCCTCCAATGCTTACAATAAATCATATTGAAAACATATAATGAACCATGATATCTAAAATCTGTCAAATCCAAACTTAAGTTTCTTTGTCCAATGTTTTCGTCCAAACTCTACTTCTTTGAAGGTTCCATATCTGGTGTAGGAGCATACTCACAGTGGTGCAAGCACTTTCATCCGAATAAAATTTGAAGAATGTCATAGCAACAGATCATTGTTTTAGCTCCTTGAAATCAAAATTGCTATCATATTTCAGACACTTTACTTATGCTTCGAAAATGAGGCTGAGAATGCATTCGATGTAGTGCATCCAAAATCAAAGAATGCATGTGCTTGTGGAGGCGTATTCAAGGGGGTACATGCAAATTACTCTAGCAGCAAGTAAGTTTTGTCCAGCGAAAAGAAAGCTTTGTACAGTGGAAAGTAAGTTTTGTCCAGTGAAAAGAAAGCTATTTCTAGTCAAAAGAAAGTGTTGTCCAGTCAAAGGAAAGTGTTGTCCAGACAATAGAAAGTGTTGTCCAGTCAAAAGAAACTTTTGTCCAGACAATAGAAAGTTTTGTCAAGTCAAAAGAAAGTTTTGTCTAGACAATAGAAAGTTTTGTTCAGTCAAAAGAAAGTTTTATCCAGTCAAAAGAAAGTATTGTCCAGGCAATAGACAGTTCTGTCTGACCCTTATATGCCACCGTGCAGATGATTGCGAGTATAAGCATCATAAACCAAAAACACACCATAAAAGTCGAACATACTTAGAAGCTGCTCTATGCAAAGGACTGGCACCAGTTGTACTATCCTGCAAGTTGACATCAGCACCATTTCGAAGAAGGATGTTCGCTATCTGGAAAATGATTAGCACCTTAAGATATATTGTACGATTTACACGCAGATATATAGAAATAAATCTATAAGTATAAACAAATATTGACGACAAATATACACAAACACGAACACACACACAAATACGTAAACACGCACAAAATACAAAAATGTGCATACACACTCATGGACAAGACTGGAGCATTTGCGTCTAGTCACAGCTACTTTTTCATGCATATGATATGATCACTTGTACCTTACATTATACCAAGTCAAAATAACAAAAATGCATACTTTTGATCTTTCCTTATCAACCGAAAACCAAGTTATAGCAAAAAACACACTGAAAGCTTAAAGCTCTTGTCATTTAAATTACCAGGATTATTCCCATTTTCTGTTATTGCTCTACTTTTGGAGTTTTAAAAATTACTAAAATGCTATCCTAGCCGCAGGTCCATATCAGCGAAAGCTGCCTTAGAACTAGCCTGCGTTAACAAACAATTTATGATGATGATGATGGTGATGATTATCAATGATGAATCGCTTCCTTTTGACTTGCTAAAAGAAAGTTAAAAAACATCTGCTTACTGATAGCTGATTTTTGGATGCGGCATAATGTAAACACGATTGTCCAGTGGAATTCACACAACAAACATCAGCATTCCTTTCTAAGAGCATTATCAGAATATCCTCATGTCCAGCGGATGAAGCAATCATTAATGGTGTCCACCCAGCCTAAAGTGAAAAAATGAAGATACTTTTGGAAGGGAAAATAACTGGTGGAAACTTTACAGGAGGAGGCAAGGGAGAGTGGTCACCCCAATACTTGTTAAGAGCAAACACTCTCACAGCCTGGTTGCTAACACCTTTCCTTGGAGCTTTACCCCCAGGCTCCCATGGACTGGTTGCCAATATGATCTAAATGACTCAATAAATTTCAACAAACAATTATTCATCAAGTCTCATACTTTCATTCATCTATGAATTTTCCAGAATCATCTTGTATTCAATTATCCATACCAACAATAAACTACATATAAAACCCTTTCACTATTTGATAGACACTTCAGGAATCACAATCGCTTAATGAACCAAGCATTGAACTTACTACAATCAACAATCTAGGTAAATAACTCACTCTATCTCTACCTATAGTCAACATCCTTCCAAATAAACATGTCTAATAAACAACAACAGAGAAAATACAAACCACAAACTACCTACCAAAAGAGGTATACTATTTGATAGAAATCTATGAATTAGATAAAGTAAAACTTCTACTGGACATTTGACTTATCTATACCCACATAAACAAGCCAAACCAGGCAGATGTGTGCCTAACTTTTTAAAAACTTCTTTAACATCATTGCAGAGTGTATTTAGTAATTTCTTATCATGTCAGAACTCCCATTTTACATTAATTGATCTATTATCAAGTGATTCTGTCTCTACTTTGGAAACACATCTAACTTCATATGCATTTTAAAGATTGCAGGATTAAAGAAAACTCTGAGGTGAAAATGTGAGAAAATGAGTGACCTAAGTGAGACTTGAACTGAAGACCTTGAACCTCATATGTTTAGCATTCTGCCTCTTAGGGATCAATTCCTATAACCACATGTCTAGAGCAAATACCAAAAACAATCTTACATCATCTTGTTCGTTCACTGGAACTTTCATTTGATTCAGTAGTAACTCAACTACATCATGTCTTCCACCTGAGCATGCCCAATGGAGAGGCATTCTTTGGTTCTAAAAGTAGATGAATCAGATACAGTGGCAATAAATAAGTCATAGACTAAACTGCATGCATCATCAACAAATCACAGACGGATTAATCTACACCAATAACTCATTTTTTCTTGATACACAGAACCAGGCATATATAGTAACTAAAGTCGTTGTTTTTAACTTGAAGTCATCATGTTTGCATTGAAATTATAGTAATATCTATGCACAAATGATAGCTAGGGAAATAGTGTTAGAACAATAGGGCAATTTGGCAAGCAGCTTAAGACTCCATTACATCAAAATCAGGTGCTTCATCAACCATTCCCATTATTCCTATACATCGCCATAAAAGTTCACAAAAGCTGCTCCTGCACATAGGCTGCACCAATTAGTTAATGAATTCAAATTGAAAGACAACATTGCTGAATTTTTCACTAAGGCACTGCTTTTGCATCTTACAACTGAAAAAATGCACATACAATACAATCACAGATGACCTTATCATCTTGACTAAATAGTGGTGTGACTTCTAGAAGAGCTTGTTCACATTCCATGTGTCTCACACCAGCTGGGCTGCAGAGTATGGCTTCTTTTGATGAGGTATTGAGAGTGCACAAGCAAATGGTCAGGTGTGGAAGTGTGCACATGGTCTCATGTGTGCACTTCAAGGGTGCACTTGGCTTCTTGGCTAACAAAGTAAACTTAGTTCTAGTTATTTTCTCACCTTGAAAACCTCTGTGTCAAACAGCATACTGAACAATTTTATATTAAACAGCATGCACACCAGAGCAATTTTTACTTCATTAGTACTATTATTATATACAAATAAACTATATAATTACATCATGCCCTATTAAGCTTAATTCAACACCCTGTCATACCTTGCCACATCGGAGATATCAAGCATGAACTATATAATTTTTCCTCAGCACACCCTGGTGTGACTACTATTGCTTTTAGCACTTTTATACTGAAATTTCACAGCACAATTGCTTATTTGCATAATATAGGCATGAAGGACAAAAAGACTGAATGAATCTCTGCTGTCAGCCCCGATTGCAGAGTATGACTTTTTTTTGAAGAGATCTCAAGTGTGCACAAGTAAAAGGTTTGGTGTTCTAGAGTGCACTAGGTCAAAGGTGTGCACTTTATGTGTGCATGTGGGATATATTAGCCTTCAAAGTAAAACCAGTTTAGTTACTCTGTGTTGTGTCCTCACCTTGAAAAAGTCTGTACATAACTGCTTGAGCCTCAGAGCAATTCAAATTGCATATTACAGTATTTCTTTGATTATAAGCTACCCTTGTTTATAGGGTGCCCTTAAATATAAGCTGCACTAACTGATACTCAGAATAAAATGTAAGCCACCCTGACTATAAGCCACACCCACAAACCTCATTACTGACCTTTGTTGAAAAACTGTCAATAGTGTGCTGGTACGTATTCGAGAAAAAGACAAAATCTGTTTACATGATCACACCAGGGCACTAGTACAGTTTTGCACCTCACAGTGACTACAGGTGGCTATCCCCACAAATAACACAACATTTGATAGCTCTTCATCTTTACAATCATATGTTACCCCATATGCCCCATAGGGTAGGGGGTAGGGCTGGTGTTAGGGCTAGCATTAGTTACTTCTTGTCAGTCATTATGATTATGAATATTAGCCAAATACAAACAATATGAAACATACTGCAGCTTCAATACACCTGACTTTTCATGCACATAGGAAGTGGTTTGTCCTGAGTTTGTGGCTAAAATTGACGTGTTATGGTGTAATGGCTTGGACAAAAAGATGTAAGCTGCCCCTGCCTACAAGCCATCCTTGCTTGTATGCTTATAAGCCGCCCTTGATTATAGGCCAAAGCAAAACGAGGCCAGGAAAAATGTAAGCCTAGGCTTATAATAAAAGAAGTATGGTATCGTTATGTTGGGTAGAAAATATGTAAGCTACCCCTATTCAAAACCACGTCCTATCGCATTTCAAGACCTTCCCACGCCCATTTCTAGGCGTGCAATATCTTTTAAGACAAAAATCTCCAGTTTGCAAGTGCCAAACTCTGCAGTATAGCTGTGAGCTTTATACAAAATCAACCTCGAGGCCCCGTCGTGAGTCGTTTAGAATCAGTAACTTTTGTATGCCACAGATCTACGCAAAATGTTCAGACTATCAACGCCAGTAGTCTTTGCATATTTAATTCGATTGAAAGCCTCTGTTCTCTTATCATACTACGCTAGCGTACAATAAACGCGGGATTTCTGCACACCACATATGTGGCGTGATTCCTACTGCAAACTGGCTTGAGGCTAGAGGGGGTCCAAGACAATGTCTACAGTACGTAACAAACCTTAAACAAAACACAATTTCAACGAGCAAATAAGAGTTACCAAATCTTTTGCTACTGCCAGTGTTGGAGCTTCATCAAATCTGAGCTTCAAAGCACCCAGGTTGCCTTCATATGCCAAGGAATGCTCCGAGGCCACTTCAGCCATGCTTCCCGTCTAACGAAAACCGCGGTAAAATGAAATGCAGCATTATGCGCATGCCTCGTATTCCTCTATGAACTCGAGGCTTTGACAATGCCGATGCATCACTGCTCCTATCACTGCTCCCATCACCTCTCAGTGCTCAGTGTGCTGAATGCACAGCACTGGGTGGATGCCACCCAGCCCACAGCCCTTTAATTCGTTCAATTCGGTGGAAGAAAAAGTAGAAAAAATACCATAATGTTACCTAGAAATATGGGTATAATGCATAATTAATTGCATACTTCCATTCATAGAAGCTGGTGTTTATGTCCTTGCCGTGCAGATACGTTACAAGAAAATACATTTATTTGTGTTATGCTTGCTAATTACAACGAACGGGCGAACGTATTCGCCACATCTACATAATAGTCTGACAAAATATCAATCGCAAAATATGGCTGTCTTATATTGAATGGTGTTGGCTGCGAAGAGGCTACTACCGGGCTTCTCAAATGATTGGTCATCTAAGTAAACCGAACAAATAAAAAGGGGGAGTATTGAGTAATCCTGCCTGAGTGCTCGGATAAATTGAAAGGATCTGGCTTGAAAAATAAGCTGACGATCCGGTGGTTGGCAATGGTCTTCTCTTGATATAATAAAAGCACGGCCTTGTACGGAATAGAGTTGATCGAAGCTGAAGAGTAAGTAATTCGATAATGACTCGAAGACCAAAATGAATTGCTGGTGTAGCAGACAATTCAGAGGATGTAATCGAAGGGCACGGGGACGGGAGGGGGCACTAAAACTTCTTTGCTATGAATGCTATGAATTCGAATCATTGATAAATCTCCATATAAAGCGACAGCGCTCCTAAACGAACGGCGAATTCAAATAATGCATAAAAGAGCTCGACGTGATAATTATTAAGAAACAACTACGATATAACAACGAGAGAGCCTAGCCGTTTACGACAAATTGCCAATGATTAGGCCCTAAGAGCAGAGGGAACACAATTTCACGTGAACAATACGACGTTTAAAGCTACTAACATAACAATAACCTTGGGTTGCCTAAATTACGCATAAGCATTCCGTTATGAGTTGGAAGCTGGGTATCTTCTAAACAAAGGTGTATATAAGGGCAATTTCTGAAATTGAATTTATCCAATCGGATTTGATAGGGCTGATTTAAACTGGTACGCTAAAGGCATTGCTTGACCAAGAGTACGAGTGGGCGTAATTCCATTTATGCAGGGAGCCGATATTCCACATAAAAGGTTGGGCGTAAATTAATTGGACGTAAAATGCGAGATAAACTAGAGAGTGGATGTTGCCGTCCGATTGAGGGAACAGGGCTAATAGCTAGGCTGAAACTGAAGTCTATCCCAGGAAAGAGAGAGAGCAAGGAAGATGGAGAGGAATGGACAGGTGTCGTGAAGATAGAGAGCAATGGAATCAGGGTAAGGGGCACTTTCTAGAGAATCTTATATCTCCAAAATACCTTCACATTTTCGTCGAGAAAGTGGAATGTCAAGGACTGCATTAATGAGCAGCAGCTTGGCATGCGGTTAGTCATATTTGAAGCTCTTTATAGGGTTTGAAAGATCTTACAAGTTCTGCGACATATGAGATCTAAAGAGTATCGGCGATTATCTACCATTGCTAATACACTTGCGCTCTAAATTCCAAATACTAGACAAGATTCTTTACAAACTACAAGGATCTACTTGTCATTATGTTATATTAAGAATCAAATAGAATCGTAGAAAAAGAAAGGGTAATTCGTGAAAAGTCTGTGGGTACTACAGAACTTCACTATAGCACGAAAAGGCGGTACCATGTTTTAGACATAATGAAGCCAGATGTGGGTACACGTGATATGATGGACACATTATTCATCATATCACGTGTTCCCGCATCTGGCTATATATTTCGGTTCACCTTTCGGTCGCTATCCGACGTTTCATACTCTGACGAGTGTCGGACGAAAAGACTTTTCAGTATGTCTAAAACATGGTACCGCTTTTTTATGCTATAGTGAAGGGTAATAAGGGGAATCATTGGAAGTGATAGTATTGGAAATATATGAATGGTCTACGAGAACGGTAACAGTGGAGTGCAGCATAAACTGGTGGATATGACCTAGCAGAAAGTGCCTTGCACGAACAATCGTGTCATCTGTGAAGCTTGAAGGTTCTGCAAGACTGCAGAACGCATATGGGTCAGGACTATACAAAATAAGACGTGCGATGTTAAGGTCTAGGTAAAAAAGGTGCTAGTATTGAAACCCAGAGCTAGAACGGGCCTATTCACCAAGCCAGACGGTCCGGTATTAATTAACTGTTCCCCAAACAGTAGAACCGAGTAACATCTAACCAAAATCATGGCATGCTGAAGAATCGAAAATAATCCCAATTTAATATGAAACTAGCTAAAATCGTAGAGATATGTAATTAACAATCATATATAACTATAGCCTATTTTTTACCAAAGCTTACTATAATAATTTGCAGAAACTACCTAATTCTATAATGTTGCCGATATGAAGTGTCTAATTTACATAAAGTACCAGATGCCCAGCCCGAGTGACTGGAGATCGCATTATATTATGTGACAATGCAGTTGAGTCACTTGCCTACGACAAAAGTTGGCTACATGAAGACAATGAAGGGTTTCGTAAGTGAGTGCCTAATGCAGTATCTACCGTATGCAGTACAACTTGTATCGATCTGAAGGATAAGAGTGTTTCTTACTAAATTAGGGACGTTGTGGAGGTATGGGGTGATGACAACAAATTAGATAAGACAAATATAAGGTGAAGTAAGGTGAGATCAATAAACAGAGTGACATGGGGTATCGAATGGAAAGAGAAAGGAAAGGTGGAAGAAGGTACGGAAGGAAGGAAAGTTACAAAGGGAAAGGAAAGGGTAGGAAAGACAAGATTAGAAATAAGTACAAAGAAGGAAGAAACAGACTGGAGATGCTATTTGAAAACAAAGAAAATGGGGAAGGAAATGGTGGGTCAGGGTACGAAAAACAACAGAAATATCAATGACATGGGGACGATAGTTAGGTCACAGCATAACTATCTTAATCTCATAATTCCTTGCTACCATTTATTGGCCACTGTTCCAAGCTTTGTCAGATGTCGAATAATTGCTGACAACGCATTTACATAACCTGCATATCTTATGGAAAAAGGTTGAAAAATATTTAGCTTCCTTACAAAATATTACCAGAAATTAGAAAAATATCCTAGAGGTTCAGAGACAAGAATTAAATATCTTGTGAAGAACTCACTTGTCATGAATTCAACATATAAAGCAAATGCATTCTGCGCCAAACTTGAGTACTCTCAATAGTAGCGAACGGCATCTGTCTTCATTTAGGGTGATTTGGAAACGCTGCATCAAGATAAACAATAGCAAAGAGAACCAAACTGCTCAAAAGGGAGCACTTATCCTGCTTGTTCCCTATAAATGAATGGCCAAATCTATTACAAAGAGCCCTACTAAGGCCCATCTCCACTTACTTCGAATTTCTGGAGCACACTCATTGCTCCCAGACACCATACCGGATTTTCCTGCGATTTGCGACCGTTAGATGTGGGCTGGGATAATGAGTTCGCTTGGGTACTCTGAAATCCGAATTTGAATGGAGACGGGCCTCTGCTTGTCACAGATGACGAATCTACCTGTTCGCTCTAAAGCACTTACTGAGACAATATCATCCACATACTAGCACAAATACGATGAACTTTTGAGGCATGTGGATGCAAAACAAGACATCGATACACGACTTAGTAGGAATATAACAGCTGCTTATACTCAAATGTATTTGTTCACATACCATTCAACACGAAGTTGAAGTTCCTATGAAAACCACTTTTGTCAAAGTTACTGGCTGTGCGTAGCTCGAGATAGCAGGACTTTTGCAAGGGAATCTGGAGATCATGCCTTCAATTTCGAAAAAAGTTACGAGATCCCACCATTGTCTTAGAAAGTATAATTTGAAAGCATTTTAGTTGGACCACACAAAGGTTTGGGCAAAGGTACTTTGCAAGTAAGATTTTGTGGCAGTTGTAAAAAAACGAAGAGGACATGCCAATAAGAGCAGATTTAATGGATTTTGAATGAAGAGCTCTCTGTCTAACTGCTTCTATCCACAGCCTAAAATGTTGTGAATTGCAAATTGTTGCTTGAACTCGCCAAAGCGCAGCTCGATATGCATGGGGAAAGCTACTTACGGCAGTTTTGAGATATACAATTGAAGAACCTCTAAACCCCAATGCTGTTAAAGATAAACTGACCAGCGACCTATCTTTTATATGAGCAAAATGCATAAATTCAATTCCCTACACGTTTTTATCACTCCCTATGCGAAATGCAAATGAAATCAGGCCTAAAAATGACGTCTCCCAGGAGGCATAAATTCTTTAGAGTGTCTTAAAAAGCATAATCCTAATTATATCCAAACTAATTTTCCTTTAATTATGACTTAGAAGATCTAACCTAGCCTTTCACAAGGGAATTGATATCAAGTTCTTCTGCTGAATTGCCACGCCGCAAAATGGACATTCCTCCTTCTTAGTGGCACATCCGTCGCACATGACACAATGGGAACAAGGGTATGCTACGAGGTTTCTTTGGTTAGTCTGGCACAGTGTGCAGGCAAATGATTCTCTCTTGTTTATAACCTAACAAAAGAAAAAATATATAATAATATAGTAAAGAAAAATAATGTAGAATACTGCATCAAAAACATCAGGTCTTATTGTCCCCATCATAATAAATAGCCAAGTGTTTGCCACTGATGCTTAGTTCGTAATAGTTAGACAATCTTTGCTAACGGTTAGTTTCGGCTAAGACTTAGGCTAAATTCCATACTGAATCAGATAGAATTTTGTAACAAATGCTACACTGCATCTCCTTCCTAAACGGTCAGTGGGCATTAAGGGAAGAACAATGGGCAACTTTTCCTGCATGAGATATTTGTCCGATACAGATAACAAATACTGGGTACAAAAAACTTTATTTAGGCCACGGACAACTTAAGTCGTTTAAGCTAGTATTTCCCAAAGTTGTTGAACTACGGCTCATACTTCACAGCAAAGACTCACAAGGTAAACCATCCTAAAAATATATATGTGACAAGAATATTCTACTATCTAGCACAGCCATGGCCACGTGTCTCTTCTACGAAGAGTTTCAAGCAGGCAAGTCATGGAGTCCAAACGCAACACAACTTTCGTTGTATTGTGTTAAGCTCATTTTTCTTACTTTAACTTGACCACTGCTCATGCCTAGGTCTTCATCTGGTTCAAAGTGCTCTTCAGGACCAGAGCGTCCTGACTGAGCACTTTTCTGCTAAAAGTCAATAATTGTTGCCATCTAGTTTGGTTGGCTGAGAGATCTGATCAGATCTATTTTCTCTCAACCTAATTGACCAATCATCAGGCAAACTGGGCCTAAAGCCAGAATTGTGCATGATGATTGGTCAGTTAGGCTGGGAGAAAATAGACCTGATCAGAGCAAGCTCTAAAACATTTGGCGGATATGCTTTCTAGTGTAAGAGCATTGACTTTGCCTATCACCGCATCTTGCCCACATAGATAAATGTATAAAAACACACTATATGCGCTAAGTGACTTCTAACCAATCAAGTGTAACTGAAAACTCTTCCAGGATACACATAACGATGATCTCTCACGGCATACTAATGTACTGCAGCACAGTGTTTTGGAAACAGTGATCCAAATGAACACGCTACAATTCTATAACAACTGAAACATGATTCAGGAAAGAAATGAAATCAAAGTGAAAAAATGACAGACCCGAGAGGGAATCGAACTCACATACAAAATCAAGGGCTGCGGGGTCGATTCCCTTTCGGGTATGTCACTTTCTCGCACCTCTATGTCATTTTCATATATCCTGAAAAATTCCTATCGCAAGGCGAACAAAAACACTGAAGACATACCTTTTCTACACGCCCAACATCAACCAATAGTTGCTGGTGGACTTGCTTCAACTCAAAAATTGAAATCGAGTCTAATTCACTGACATTCTTGATACTATGAATATGAGGCCCACCATGTCTAGCCTCTATTTCGTGCCTAAGATTCTTTGACTCTTTTTCAGCCTGCAAATGAGGAGCGAAAATAAGTTGATTAAGATGGAAGGCTTGCGTATATGACAAACGATCAGAAAGTAACGCAAGGGAACCCGCTGAATGTCAACAATTGTATTATAAAATATCCTAATTCTAGGGGAGTTCATAAACCATCAAAACTATAGCTAGTCAACAGATTCATGTAGAATTTTGCAGCTGCTTTCATAAATTAATGCTCTCTTCACAAGATCATATCTACAGCTTCAAGCTCCTAGCAAATGGCTATTCTTCTTCACAAGATCATATCTACAGCTTCAAGCTCCTAGCAAATGGCTATTCTTCTTCACAAGATCATATCTACAGCTTCAAGCTCCTAACAAATGGCTATTCTTCTTCACAAGATCATATCTACAGCTTCAAGCTCCTAGCAAATGGCTATTCTTCTTCACAAGATCATATCTACTGCTTCAAGCTCCTAGCAAAAATGGCTATTCTTCTTCACAAGATCATATCTACTGCTTCAAGCTCCCAGCAAATGGCTATTCTTCTTCACAAGATCATATCTACAGCTTCAAGCTCCTAGCAAATGGCTATTCTTCTTCACAAGATCATATCTACTGCTTCAAGCTCCTAGCAAATGGCTATTTTTCTTCACAAGATCATATCTACTGCTTCAAGCTCCTAGCAAATGGCTATTCTTCTTCACAAGATCATATCTACTGCTTCAAGCTCCTAGCAAATGGCTATTTTAAATCTAGAATTTTAACAAAAAATTTATCTGGCATACATCTGCTAATTTGATTTGCAATTGTATCCTCTCCCTTTCCAATGTTTTCGATTTCTCCGACTGCTCATAAGCCTCACGTTTCCATGCTTCACAAGCTTGTTTCGCTTGATTCAGAGTCTCTTCGTACGAGGATAATTTACTCTGAAGCGCTATGACTTCTTCTGAGCGCCTCTGCGAATCTGGGCCGCTGCCCAGCCCAAGGGGCGATGTCATTTGTTGCTTTGGCGACTGCACGTTTACTCCATCAAAAAATGAAGATGATTGCTGCGCGCTGATATTCTTGCCCGACGGACTTCGAACAAAACCCATGTGATTCTAAAAGAAGAGTTCCGATACAAAATAAGAAATACAAACTTCAAAAGTCATCTCAAGTCACAAAAAGGCCTCAATTACTGCCTGACTCTCAACACTTAGAATGTTGCCCCGATAATAATGATAGAGCTTCCAACACCTAGTGCAATCAAAACAAACAAACACGTACATTACTTATTCTCACGAGCAAGGTAAAGGTGAGTCTCATTGTAAGATTCCGTACGTTGGGGGAGTGCCCATTAGAGGGGACACTTATCCTGAGCCGTCGGCATAGTGAGGCAGGGTGGCCAGTTCCTTTTCTCGCCGCCTTTAACTTTCTAGTGTTGCCACCAGGTACCCATTTGCTGCTGGGTGGAGAGTGGGCGAACATCCCAACTATGACCCGAGGGTTCGGCTCGACCCATCGATGCTTTGCTCAGCAGCCAAGCGCTCTAACCACTTGGGCATTCTCATGAGTAGTTGAAGGAAAATTGTGTATAAATAATGCTAAATGATAATAAGCCTGGGAAAAATTATTATCCACGAAAAATCCAAGAACAAGATCCATGAAAGATCCATGAAGGAGCCCTGAGAATCACACACAAGGATAGCAATTCAAGCTTTGAGGAACTGTTAATTAAAAGTAACTCAGAATCTGTTCAGCAGGGGAAGAGAAGCGTTTGTTACAAAAGACGTAGTATATAGCCTTCGTGGTAGTATTAATCTTGTTTTGCTTAAAGCTAGGTCCAATTCGCATGCCATTGATACTTTCAGGTTTGTTGGACAAAAAGTATGGCAGACCCTGCTAAGAGAAATCAAAGAGTCCCAAACATTGGAGATTTGAAAACGTAATATTAACTCTACTAAAACTTTTGACTGCAGCTGAAAATTGTGTAAAAAGTTTATTTCAAATTTAAGTTCACTTTATAAAATTTGATTTTTGTATATATTTCACATAGCTGGCCATAATTAGCTGAACGCTAGTACCTCTAACAACTATAAATAAATTGGTTCATATTAATTAAAACTAAAAGAAAACTTACCGATGTCGTGCCGAAGAAACCCAACTGTCCAAGTGGAGAGGTAGGTGAAGTTGAAGTTTGTGATGTAAATGACTGATGTCGCAAGATATCAGAGCCTGGTATACTGACAGGGTCCGAACCAATACCTTGAAGAATTTGAAGCGGACCTGCACCAAGCGGTACAGAGGTGCCGCGCGGTCCCGAACCAATCGAAGACCCTACAGATGCATTGTCATTCAAATCTCTGTCTACTTCACTGATGTCGATATCTTCCAGGCGTAAATTAAAATCGTCATAAGCGTTCTCCACAAGAGATTCTACTGTGTTTGCTGATGTATAAAAGGAGCTAGATGAAGACTGTTTGGTCAGCGTTCTTGAATCGCTAGTTGAATGATACGATGATGGAACCTAGAAAAAAAACCCACTCTCACCGTAAAACGTTCCTACCAAACTTTTGTAAACTACTACCTACTGCGATATTTCGATACTTAAAACGAAAAAAAATTATTCTGAACAATAGAGAAAACAAAATCCCACCCATAGAACAATTCTGGGTGTCGACCATGTCCAAATTGATCCAACCACGCAGACGCCATAATGTTACAAAAAACTGGATTAGCTTCAAGGAAAGAATAAAGCTGA
The DNA here is from genome assembly GCA_964019165.1 of Mastigias papua. NCBI lineage: Eukaryota > Metazoa > Cnidaria > Scyphozoa > Rhizostomeae > Mastigiidae > Mastigias > Mastigias papua. The sequence continues at coordinate 12,576,390 of OZ025275.1, forward strand.
TACTATTTCAATTCCTACCGGAATAAGAACGAGATGGATAGGAAAACTCCAAACGATGTGAGAAGATCACTACCATAACTTTGACAATAACAGAATCATCCTATAAGCCTTTGTGATTCCTTCTTTGAAAAAAAATACGTTTCCTTCCGGAGACAAATGCTAAAAGTGCTTGGAACTCTAAACACAAGCCTACTGGGTGTTGATAAACCACGAAGTCAGCTCACTCAGCTATCATATAACGATAATGAAAGTATGTAACCAAATAAATTGTTTTTTAATATATTCAGGGAAGATATCTTGAAAAAAACTTATTTAGTTACGTATCTTTTCTGATAAGTCTTTTATAACGACAACTCTGTATAGGACTTTCAACGACTTTTATATCCTTAACAAAAGACCTGTGTATCATTTAATAAATACTGTTTAACACGCACACAATGTTAGAGGCCACATTTCTACAGGAACTATACATCCAAATCTACCCACAGATTGTTTCTACTTACATAAGTTTTAGTGTAGCAGTACTTAGCGCAGCTGGGAACCCAGTGAAAGAGAAGTTTGCAAGTTAACCGCATCTAATCGTACGTAACACTCTTTCTTAGTTTGCAGGCACATTCTGTGTTCAGATATGTGCTCGCAGGCATAATAATGAAAAAAAAATTAAAAGTATCAAAAATAATAAAAGTATTTATATTGTGCCACACTTCCCCAGGGGTCATAGGCGCATTACAATATATTTAAAGAAATCAAACCTAATTCAAATATGTTGAAAGATACAAAAACCGCAAGTTAAAGATACTACTTAATAAAATACTGTTTCAATAAATAGATCTTCACACTTTTAATTAGCCATGTCTACAACCCCTTCCCATGTGAACAATACTTAAGGGACAATTACAAAGACGAGACAGACTATAAACAATAAAGGCACTGTGTACATTGAAATCCTGTGTACTATCTATCAAAGTAACAACCAAAGATTGCATACCACGTCTCCATCCTTGCTTGTAATACTTCCACTACGTCGCCCAGAACCAGGTGCCTTTTCGTACGAAGGAGCACTAGTACTCAAAGGGGCGTTAGAACCGATACCATATTCAGCCACTGAGCTGTAAGCCGTGCATGCGGAAGTTGACATTGATCTTTGAGGTCTCGCTATTGGTTGTTGACTTGCTGGGGATGGTAAGGGCGATTCACTGATGTTCGAATGCTGGGACGATTGGCTTAGGCCCCTCTGCAGCATCTACGAAAGTCAAATCAACTGTGAGGCAACAGGCTGGTGCAAAGACGGAGAAAATTAAGGAGCCATTTTTGTACAAAAATTGGATAGAAATGTCAGCATCTTCCTAATCTGATACAGGAAAGCCACCAAAGTTCAAAAATTTCTAACAGGCTGGTGTTACTGAATCGAGACAGTGGCTAAAATGATAAAAATTTCTAAAAATGTCAACGAATCAATCAAAGTGACCAAAAATATTCAAGAAAGCGAACAAGCATATAACTTAGGACTTCACTTTTGCTATACTTGTTTATTCTTTCATTCTTTCATTCTTTCATTTTTTCATTCATTCATTCATACATCCATCCGTTCATTCATGCCCTATCATCTAACAGAAAAGATGTCTTAAGTTAACATTCAAGGTTTGACCACTTCACAAGAAGTGATTACCTCCAATCGAACTGAACTAATGACAACACTACGGAGCGAAATTGAAAATAGAACATGGAACCAAACAGAAACATACAATAAGTGTTTCAGAAGGGAGGTCTAGGTGGTGCGAGGAAAGTGTTAAGGGAAGCTGGTTGCAAACAACCCCAAACAAAAGGGCAAGGCGCTATGAGGTAATGGAATGTCAGAATAATTTAAGTGTGAATGAAATATTGCCAAAGAGTTTCTAGTGAAAAAAAAAGTGTTGAATGAATGAATTAATAAAACATTGTTGATTACAAGTGCCTCAGATATGCGATAACTCCTAAGTCGAACTATAACGTAATAAAATGTTTGGCTACAAGCATTGGTGCAACAGAACGCCTTGGAGCCTTAAAATTTTCTCCAAATTAAGGCAAATTAACGAATAAGGGGTTTCATCAATAAAAGAAAACGGAAGCAATAAATAGCTTCTGAAACAGGGGGGGGGGGAGTATCGGTTTATCATATGTTTGCATAAAAAATACAACAGTCTGTCCCTTGAAAACTTCAGAGGGTTTGGGGCCTTTAACAGTTTCTCCAACATCGACCCATGTCGGTTACGCCACTGGTGACATGTTTGCTGATGAGGTCAAACAGATAGAACATTTCACAAAACGCAACAGAGAAAATGTCTTCAGGACTGTATCGAATACCATTCAATATGATCCAGCATCATCAAACAAATGCTATCCACCCGTGGTTCAACATGTTCAACAGTTTACCAAACATCATTTTGTAAAAGAATTTGCGAAAGTGATAGATCGTTAGTAAAGAACAAATGGCAGAAACCTGATGAACTGACGTCATATCATAAGAAGTCGACAGGTTTGTTTACCTCCTTATCAGATATTATTGAAATTCCACTTCCTTTCGTTACGGCGTTGATGCCAGCGGTGCTATCTTCTGAATGTGAAAATTGATAAAAATTATGCATAATCTCTATCAAGCATAACATATACAAAAACGTGAAAACATTGAAATAAAATAACGAAAATTTGTACAAAACTGCGCCTGACAAAACTAAATGAAATGCCACGGTACAAGTAAGAGAATACACCACAGCAGTAATTCCTGACGCACGTGGGGCGCAAGCTTCACTAGAGGTAATATCATATTCAAGGAGAGGGGTAACTATGTGCTACAGAAGTCTGATTAAATTTTCGACTTTCATTTTCTTCGATTCTCCACCAGGTAAAAATGTAGTTTATTTTTCAGATGGTACTTTGAGTAAACATTGATTTGAGTTAACAGGGTCTTTATCATGCAGATATTAAATCAGATCCACATTGGAGGGGAATTAGCGGGGACTACGTGGGGATGGCCAATAAATGCCTGGAAACACTACACTAGAGCAACAAAATACTTGAATACCAAGTGACATGCAATCTCAAGTTAAACAACATGCTAATAAGCTCTACTTTTCAAAAGGGTCCTTTACCAATGTAACAAATGTGGATAAACCATATCTTGCGATAACTGAGAAACATAAAAATGACTGAACTCACACCACTTCAAAACAAAATTAGCAAACTTCACCTAGTCAGAATTAGGGGAGATAAAACAGAGACAGGTATAACTTATAAGGATAGATCACTACGAGCTTACTCTTAAGTCCCAAATAGACGACGGGTTGGAACAGTAAGGGACTGGAATAACCGGGGTGGGTGGAAAATTAGCAATCAACTAGCCGCTGGCTGGAAGTCTATAAGCAAACAAAACACAACAGAGCACAAAGATTTAGTTGAATTTCCAGCTTATTATCACGTTGATAAATAGATGTGGTCATATCGATTAGACCTTCCATTGCTTCCACGCTATTGATCACTATCAGCATAGAAACAACCGTAAACATCAGAAAACAACCGCAAACAACCGCAAACAACCGATGACAACCGTAAACAAGAAAGGCCCGGAAGACATAGCTGATTCAAAATCTGCTAGCATAAAAAATTTGATATCTATTCTCGACAAGGTCAGCTTTATCAAAAGGAAAGATGAACTTACGTTCGACATGAGCAAAAGCACAGAAAGGACCACGTGGACAACTTCCAGTTTGCTGCATATCATTGCATTTTGTAGACTTGTAAATCTAAAACACCAAAAATGGCGTACATATCAGGCCTGATTAATTCTAAATCTGCCAAAATTACTTTAAGTTTTTATTGGATATGGATAAGTCCTAATAAATACTAGAAGAAAGGTCGCCAGCTGATTTTCTCCTAATTCATCTCTTTTTCATATTAAAACTAATCCTTTTTCCACTCACTTTAACACAAATCTGCTTTCCAAGCACTTTCTAATTTAATCAAATTTCTTCTTTAAATCCTTTTCCTATTAGATAAGATCTCTTCTTTTCATTTCTGTTTCTAATTAAAGCGCATTCCTTCTTTCCATCCATTTGAGGACCTCTGCATTGAAATAGTCTTTACCAATTTCCCACTTAATCTTACTTTAGTCAAAATCAATTCGAATACAGGAAATCTTGACAAGACCTCCAAAAAGTCAGATATCAACCAGGATCAAATTCTTCATATTTCCCGCGATCATCTCATTCAATGAGGTCCTTAATGGAGGTTGGCACCTACGCATCCAGACACAGGGAAAATATCTGCTCCAAAGTAACTGTAAAACATGTCTTAAGTCATTAGCAGAGTTTCTCAAGAAAATTCACGAGATCACAGTGGGGAAATATCTCGTAAAAGTAACAGTGTTTTGAAATGCCAGATTGAGGTCAAGTTTTGAATTACCTCTGGATGAAACTGCTGCTCGGTTCTAGTATGGCAATAAGGACAGCTATCTCCATTTTCACATGCATTAGGATCTCCCCATTCATCTCCATGCTTTACATTTGGACAAGGCGTTGACCTGTAAAAAGTGCAGAGGTTGTTTTAGGCAAATGGTCTTAAATAACTGTTTACTCAATCTAACAAGTATCGGAAATCCAATCCTCCAGAGCGCTTCAGCCTACGAAGGAGTCATATCCATAGCTCGATTAGGAAAACTTAGAAAAAGAACAGATGTCTCAAAATATTCTACACACTTTGGGTATCGGAAAGGAAACATATCGTACATAACATAACATTTCATAATCTCTGCCTTCTCTTCATCACACGACTGCTGGAAAATTTTCCCACCGCAAAAGCCCCATCGATGCACTACCACATGTTGGCGGAAATCTTTACCAAATTACTGTGTAGATATATTATGTTATTCGAGCAAAGGAAGAATATTCAATGCTATACGGGTTACATTTGCGTGTAAAAAGATATCAAATGAAATGAAACTGAAAGTCAAGCTATTAGGGGAGTAAACAAGAACCAGAAATTGAGTGTACCTGTATTTGTACTTCATTGGGCTTCTTCGCCTGTCTCTGTTGTTGTGATGCTGTGGACACGCATATCCTTGTCTGCATAGCCTCGGTGGCTTTTTGCAAGGCTCAGTTTTATAAGCAGCTAACACAAACTTAGTATCTGCGTAGGAAGTGAATGAAAATTGGATCATCAGCTATTCAAAACATTTAGTTAAGCATTCAAGTTATAAATCATAATCAATCAATGAATCATCTGTGAATCCACCAGCGAATCAATTGATCAATTGGTCCTGTGCCACTGAATTTAGCTTTGTATAAGGTTCGATCCGACATGATGCTGCGAACATTGTAACTGAGTAGGAAGAGAATGAAAACCGATGTGTCAGTTACCCAATCAATCACAATCAGTTACAATCAAGCGGTCAATCGTCGACCAATTATGCGATCAAAACAACCATCACTCACTCATCCAATTATTCCAAAATAAACAAATCACATGGACTTGAACAAATTAGATTTTTCCCCAGAATTAGTGCCAGCTATAGAGCTTCCTTGGCAAAGCTCATTCAAAGTAGAGTTTGACAGTATCCTTCAAATGAACAAGCATTGTCTGTCATTAACTTTGCATAGCTTCCACAGAAAGTTGCAAGTAATCCAAGCTTGGAAAACAACCCTAGGCGTTCTGAGAGCAAAGATGGATCAGGAGATGCACTCAAGGCAAATCAAAATGCAACGAACCGTTGTAGAACACGAAGAGGGTCGAGGAAGGGGAGTAGGCAAAAGAAATAAACTGAACAAGCAGACTCTGAAAAGCAAACGAAGTTGAGAAATAGAAAAACTCTCCCGAAATATCAATAAAACAAAAAATATTCCTCAAGACAATAAACTGAATCAGTTTGCTCTCCAAATTTGGACGGTCTTATTTTCATAATGAACAAAAAAGGAAATTACATGAAGTAGAAGAACTTTGCAGTACCAAGTGAACAATCGTACAGTTTTCGCCTTTTAAGTTTCTTAGCTGTTTTTCCAACGCTTATCACAAACTATAAGCCCAAAGAGTCCTAAAATCATGTTTCAAGAACAAAACAACTTCTACTAAAATATTTAAAGCTTCTAAACATAAAGTTTCATTTCACAAGTGCAAAGATATACTTTTTCTAATAAGACAGAAGTTTATAAGAAAGTATTGTTCGACTGCCTAAAGTTAAGAACTATTTCTGATATCCAGCACAGCGAGCTCTTTCACATACATTTCACACCTCACATGACTTAATTCGAACAGTATATATTTCCTGTGATAATGTATGTATTTATGTGTATGTTTCTTTATTGGCTGTCTGCTTGTGTAAAACTGTACTGCTAGACAACGTGCTTTGCTGCTTTAAGTAGGAAAGAAGAAAGAATGTAGCTGTCATTTATGTAGGCGCTACGTGGCTCAGTTTGGATTCACTTAATAAAAAGAAAGCTTAAAGTTTTTTTGCGCAAAATAGAAGAAAAATTTTTGGTGTAAACCAGCATATGTTATATTTTGCATCTTCGTACTTAATTGTATATTTTGGGCTTAAAGTAGGTCTAAATTAGCTCCTATAAATAGCTATATTTTTCACCCTACTGCAAAGAAATGGATTATATTATATATTATTATATCCTATTATACTATATTATACTATACTATATCATATTATATTATATTATATTATATTATATTATATTATATTATGTTATATTATATCATATCATATTATACTATATTATATTATATAATATTACATTATATTATATTATATTATATTATAGTATATTATATTATATTATATTAGTACCGATGGACAAACCATCATAACTTACACATGTCTGCTAAGAAAGCTTTAGAAAGATTTTTGAAACTAAAATCAGTAGAAAACTAAGAAAGGTTTGAATACTGGGCCAAAAAACTCGCTGTGAAAAAGCATGTATGTAAAACCAATAGGATAATTAGCAGAACTTACCAGTCCACCGTGGATCTTCCGGAATAATTTGTCTATTTTCCCCTTTTTCTTCTTGTTCCATAGCTTGTATTTCCCTAATATCATACACCGGTTGCCTTAAATCGGCTGGGCCGTGCGCAAATGCGCAATGGGCTCCGTTCTTTGTACAGTAACCTCTCGCGTCAGTCTCGTGTACACAGGGTGAAGTCTTGTAATAGCGTAAATGATACCTTCTTTCTACGTCTCCAGCTACACGATGAAGGAATGGGCATCTGAAAAATAAAGCCAAGGTTAACGAAACAAAGCGTAATACAGACTAGAGGGCAGGATGAAACACATTCTGTGCTACACTGTATTGAAAGTGCAGGTACACATTTTTCATAGGAGACTGGTCTATAAGAGATAAGTACTCGACTGCCTAACAAGTTTATAAAATAAAGTACTGGATTTCTGAGACGTAAAAAGGTCGATAATTCCATATACATATGAAATTCAAATTTTTGCGCAAGGTTATTAGTTCTCTGATTTAACTTGTATATATTTCCAGTACCAATCAATGTATTCCAGTGATATGTTTGTGTAATACCTCTCTACCTGTGCAGCACTGTAATGTTACCCAAACTCGAACATTCTTGTTAAGGAAGTCTTAAGAAATTTTCAATATTGAAATCATGAAAAAGCTACGTTTCAGCACTGGGTCAACAAACTTTCTTATAAAAAAACCTGCATTGTCGGGCAGTAGAGAAATTCATACGAGCTCAATAGGTAAAGCAAGGGGAATTGAAGATCCGTTCAAGGTGGCAATGCTCGTGTAGTTATCGGGCAATGTAGTTCTCGAATCTCAGCTGAATTTCACAAATTTGATTTCAGGACTTTTCCAGGAATTTCTATATTTTCAATGAAGTAAATTGCGTTGCAAGAGTTTATAGGATTTTCCAGGAATAATAGCCACCCTGACTTGTGCTAACATTTAAAGAGGCATTTAGTTATTATCAGACGGTATAGTATCATCAGACCTGATTGGCATTTACCTCTTTTGATAACGACACCTTGTACGTGAGCTCTAACTAAATGTAAAGCTTAATTGCTCTCAAATAAAAGTAGCTGCATATAAAACAAGAATAAATAATGATATCAAAACAGTACCACGCATAACGTATAGGTAAAGGTAAAGGTGAGTCCCATGTACGATTTCGTACGTTGGGGGAGTGCCCGTTAGAGGGACACTTATCCTGAACCGCCGGCACAGTGAGGCGGGGTGGCCAGTTCCTTTCCTCGCCGCCTTTAGCTTCCCCAGTGTTGCCACCAGGTACCTATTTACTGCTGGGTGGACAGTGAGCGAGCATCCCAACTATGATCCGAGGGTTCGGCTCGAACCATCGAAGTTTTGCTCAGCAGTCAAGCGCTCTAACCACTTGGCCACTCGCCCAGTGCAAAGCGTATAACATCATGAAAAAGCATATACGTGTAAAAAGTGTAGCTACTTTAATAAGAACAAAAGACAGGTGGATATCTTCAGATCAAGACCAGCAGGTGACAGCCAAGAGCGCGTAGACGTAAGAATGAGACCAGTTCAGAATGAAACTAAGAGGCCAGATACATGAGAAAAGTCAACCCGGGTTGAGCTTCAACTCGGCCAACAGAGAGGAAACTTAGGTAGATTGTGAAAGTGTTTAAATGAGGAACTCTAAGCCCGATGCGACCTAATCTAACTTTCTCAACCCAAGCTAAAATCTAAACCCGGGGTGAGAGTTTCATGTAAATGCAACTTTATTTCAACACAGGACGAGCTTTTGGTTTTAATTAGCTGTTGAGATTGACATTATTGTTGAGTGTAGCGGCAGTAACAGCATATGAAACTCATCCAGGGTTGAAAGGTCTATGCAAACACAAGACAAATTCCTACATTTCAATCCGGGTTAACTTCTCCCATGGAAAGGGTCTGCTAGATATTCAAAATACCGTGAACAAAGAGAAAGAAGATCGTTTATGGCTTGATTTAAGATAACCTCTTTCCTGCACCTTGACTATAAACTCTGTTGATAATTTAATAACTGAGAACAACACTAGGAATGTTAGTCCTATTAGTTTCCTATAAACGGTTGATAGAAAAACAGGAAGATAAAAGTCATGTCTCAATAATAAAGCCAATTCCACAGCATAAACAAATCCATTTTAGTACTAATTAGAATTTCAACTAGGTTTTGGCATTGTTTGAACCACATACTAATGAAAGTCGCTATAAAAACATTTCAAGCCACTGCGGAACTGAATTCTATATCGTTTGTATACAAGGAGACTCTAGAAGGTATTTCGGGTAGAACTGAGCATTAGACAAAATAGCCCAGCCCTTCGCCATTTTAACCAACTCCATTCCAGTTTGTTATAGAGTACTTTCTAAGCTATAGCGCATTTCTTTCGTAATCCCTTCCTATATTTCCCCCTTCTTACCCTATTCTTTCCTAAACTACCCCCTTCCCATCTCACCTTTTCTCAAAATACCCGCCAGTATCCTACCTTGTCTATAGTGCTCTTTCATCATATCACATCATATCATATCCTTTCCTATCCTATGTTATGCTATCCTACCCCATTCTTTCCTATCCTATTCTTTCCTATCCTATCCTAACTTTTCACATCCTATCCTATCCTTTCCCATCCTATCTTTACCTATTCTGTTCTATTCTATCTTATCTTATCTAATCCTATCCAGTCCTATCCATCCCTGTTTCCCACACCGACATATTCTACTCAACGTTACAATCCAACCAACTGTAACCTCCTCTGCATTGTACTGATATATATTATGTTGCAAACTACATTCTACTTCTCCAATTGTCCTTGGACAACAACCTCCAAATCCTCTTCAAAAATTGTGCTTTCAACTAATAATCATAACTTCAAATGCATCTTCCATTTCACGTTTACACACTTAAGTTATCCAGACAGCCAGCCACTAGTGCAGTCGTTTGCTTGAAACAAAGGAATTAGTTAATGTCAGTTTTTGTCTATGGGAAATGCCATCCAAACAGCCAAACTGTACGACAAATGACAGCTGACCCTTCTATTCAAAGACCTCGCTTATAAACCAAACACAATACGCCAGCTTTCAACACTCATAACAAAAACTAAGAACATAATTGTTGTAAGGATTACTTTCCAGGTAATGTAACAACAAAGCCAGAGCTTTTGTTGATACAGCAAAGAACCCGAAACAAATTCAGTTGATTCAGAAAGTCAAGGACTCGAATTGATATTGAAGACAGAAGGTGGATAGATGGCGCTTCTAAGTCAAAGAAAATAAATCGATCGAACAGAACCACAAAAATATGTTAGCTCAATCTGTTTTGGAATCTCGGAGGTGTACCGAGACGCGATTATTTGGCAAGTACACATAGAAATGAAATAGAGAGAAATGATGGAAATCAGGATCACATCATAGGACCACTTACATTTCTCAATAGGCCGGGCGTTCTCTCCCCACTTACAAAGCTGAAAGATATTATCAGACTCTAAAGACAGACGATAATTTTGTTATGGATAAGCGGCCTACTTATCACTTTCTGACATCGGTTGCTCAACCCATGACTCGCACCTGCAAGCTCAAAAACTGAGTCCTAACAAACCTGTCAGTACTTCCTCCTGAGATACTCAGAAATTCACTGCCAATCATGACAAAACAGTCAGAATGAACAAAGGAAAGTCTCCTATGTTAACTGAGATACGTTTGAAAAACTTGAAATAGTCCTTCAAAAGCCCCCAATGCTTCAGAGAAAGGCAGACACAGCCATTCAAAGAAACCATCCTTATGATCATCCCAGCTGAACATATTTTTACTATTTCGTCAATAAAAATCGCCTAGTAGGATAATTTACTTCACTTTCAAACCAAGCAAACAACCACATTCCTATATCAACCATATTTTCCGGGTGTAAATGCATGCATGCAGACTAAAAGTTTAGACAAGAAAAAACGAAACACCGGTGCTATGGTACTGTCTATCAACACAAACCAGCCTAAAAGGAAACCAGTGGCACATTTTAACCCGAGGCAAACGAAACAATTGCACAAGCAAGCTTCATAAACTCTAACAAACACCCTACCACACTGTAAGAAGCTTCAACAGGTACTTATTATATTAAGATATCTGCACGCGAAAATATTTGCTTTTCTCCAGTAATTGTATAAGTACTGTGTCAGGGTGCTCAGGTCCTTTTCAAAAAACCCCTGGTTTTTCCTGGTTTCAAGAGCAAATTAAAAAAAATTCAGTGACTATTTTCTCATTGCCTCTATAAGTTTTTGACAAAGCAAGGAAATGATATGGCATACGTATCGACAAGGAAGGAGCGAAAAGAATAAGAATGTAAAAATTCCCTCAACAGAAGAAACTCCCTAACTTTTCCAAGTTTTCCAAATTCTTGAGAATCGTAGGTGCTCTCGGTGAAACAAGTTGCAATACAGAGAGCGCGATTTCAGAAAGCAAAACGAAAGTGCAGAAATTGGCTTGTCCCTTTTGTCGCCTATAGTACACTAGTAAGAGAACAAAATAAATGACAGATGACTTACTCATCTCTTTGCGGGCATTCTCCAGTCGTTTCGTTGTAATTGGTGCAATATTCGTCCGGGCTATAATTGAACGTACCATCTTTCCTTTTCTTGGGTCTTCGCCTTCGTTGATTCAAAAAGTGCCAATAGAAACATGTGAATGGCCTGTGCTGGGTGCATTTATGTTGAAGAAATAATTGGCACTGGTCGGCTCTGAACTCCTTCAAATACCTGTCGTGGATAAAAATGTTAGACTTACTAGTTAAAAAGGGATCAGCGATATCCCCAATACTCCCAACACTCAATGAAAGCAATCAGATACAAGTTGATAAGTAATGAGCTGTTATAAATGATGAATAAAAAATTGCGTAGCATTCTGTTACAGAAGGTAGTAAAATGCAACGAAATGAATACTTATGCATGTGAAGAATTAGGTCACTGGATGAACTAAAAGGAGTTTTGACACAATAATATCTAAACACTGTACTCAAACTTGACAAAAAACTACAGGAAGAGCAAACTCACAAAAACTCAAGCTACCAGGGCCTAATTTTGACACAGAACACTTGATCTCACAAATAAAACGAAATTCCCTAAGAAAATTTCGTTTTAGACGAGACACATTTTACTGTGTGGCAGGTATTGATACAATAAGGAAATGATCATTTTAAGCGCCCCAGATCTATTTAAATGCACTCTACAATACTGTACTATACTATAATAAGGGGGAAAATTGAAGATTTCAAAAACGTACAACAGTGACAGGCATCAACTGATGAACTATTATGCTGAAACCTTGTTGATTTACCTTGTTAGTTAGAATGAATAATAATGTATTTCATTTTATGACCAATCAACAAATACTATACTATACTATACTATACTATACTATACTATACTATACTATACTATACTATACTATACTATACTATACTATACTATACTATACTATATTATGACAAGTCATATTTGCTACTTCTCCAAAAAGCATACAGAGTTCACATTGCAATCATTTCTCTCAAATACTGTTCAAAATCCAGGCCATCATTGAACTATCATGTGGCATCCAAATACCAGGAAATAATTTTTAGTTGAGAGCTAAAACAAACCATGCAAGTCAATAGCAAACACAAAACTATATCAGCAAAGAAAATGTTGCTATTGCAAAGTTAGGACATAAAACAGTCAGTGATAACAAGTATGCCATTCTACTGTTCATGAGAAATGCCTTTTTAACAAGAAGAAATATCCCTGCTCCAATACCATGGTACCCCCCGGTAAAGGAAGGGTGAGGTAATGATAAGGGAAGATAACCAGAATTTCTATGAAAGATAGGAGGATGGAGTTAGCAGAAGTGGCCAGATTTTTTAAGGGATATGGGAACAATAATCACATTTTTATGGGATAAGGAAGAAACCAGTAACATTTTAAGGGAAAGGGAGACATAAAACCCTGCTCTACCCCCCATAAAGGGGGTAAGGTATATGTCAAAATATGCAAATAATCTGAGAGCAATTAGATGAATTGCTTAAAATATCTGTTCATAAAACCTAGTGAAGCAACCAGGTATATGAAAACTTTTCCACGGCCATCTCTATGTGTATATTGAGCATGAAGCTTTAATAAAAACAAACGGAAGCAAATGCTACCATGGCAGATTCACATCCTTATATCACATTATCTACATATAAACTTAAACAAATGAAGTATGTGCAATATTTCACTAGCTTACTTAGTAGCTGTTTGGTGTTTATACTAACAGCATCAAACCTGAAAAAGCATCTGCTCCTAGAGAATAAAAGTATTCTAGTTCCCTTAGAAGCATCTCAATGATGCTTACACTCGACACTAATATTTGCATTTTGAAAAGGACTGTTTTGATTGAGATTGCTGAAGTAAATATCTCAGTACAAAGATCTTTAAAGCAATGTCCTGTAAGTATAAATGTCCTTTAAAAAGCAGTGATGGGGAAGAAGCCCAAAAAGCCTAAAGCAAAACCACCAGCAAAGGAACAAAGAGAACTGATTTCATATAAATAAAATAAAATACAATATCATATAGATATGGATGTGTAATGTCTGAAGAATTTCAAACAAAATAATACTAAATCAGTAAACTGCTACTTAAACCAATTAATATGATATATCTCATTTTCCAATTTTTACACTCTTCTGTTATCAACAAACAAAATGCAATAACAACCTTGAATAGGCCAATATTTCTATGATTAATATTTTTAAACAATAAAACAATAATTATAAGCATACAGCAAAACCCAAAACCAGCAAAGCTGCTAGAACAAAGAGCAACAGAAGAAAATAATGGAGGAGATGACAGAGTGATAAAATAAAAAATCATTGTAACTATAGAGTCAGTACTATCAAACTTGCCATCATACGAAGAGAAACTGTTATTTATTGTCTTGAACATTGTGCCATTGAATTAGGATACTTCTCCCTCCCATTATGAACCTCCAGGAATAGGATTTAAACTATATTCCAGAAATGGCTTGAATAAATACCTTATGATAGTTAAAAATCAAAGAGATGGCAGAGGAGTTGAAAACATAGTGATACAGGGTACACATAACATTATACAGATGGGCATTTTGATCTGTGTTCTCATACACTTCATATTTGAATCTTTTAAGGAGGGTTGCCCCTCAACAGAAGTTGTACTTCTCTATACATCTATGTATAAAGTGGTTCAAAGTTATATAGATATATCTATATACATATAAATTGTATTCCTACTAAATATCAGAAATCAATTAATAGTGTTAGGTTAGAAAACCCATTGCCAAAGTGGTGTGCTAGTTTTAAAGCATAGGTATTGTCCAGGATGTCAATCCCACCTATATTCATAAGAAATGTAATAGTTACATCTCAAATTTAGGATATAACAAAGGATTTTATGAGACAAAAGAAACCAAAACATAACAACTCTAAAAATGAGAGTTCCTTTTGCAACTAAACAGAGACACCTTATGAGCTCTATGTTATTTAAAGATTTAAAAACAAACACAAATGGGCACAGAAAACAGTCAATTTCTTTTGTGAATTAACAAAGATAGCTTTGCAATTAATTTCAGCTTTATTGAGCTACAAAAGACCAAATAAAAACAAGTTTGCACCCAAGATAGTGGACAACATTTTCTATACATCTTTCATCAAAGTTATTTTATAGAAAAAGTTATATGGATGATGGGACTTGTAGAGAAGTTAAAAAAAATAATGGACACATAAAGAATAATGGACACTCAATAACAGAAAAATAAGAACAAAATCAGTCCTCAAACCAGCTACAGTTTCTTTGAAAGTAAAACCACCAAAAAAACTTTGACTTAAATATAAGGCACCACTTGCCATTCTAGCTAACTATACCAAACAAATAGATGGAAAAATTCCTTTCAGTTCAGGCAAAATATAAATTTTGCAAGAGATACCAATCAAACTGTAGTACACAATAAAAACCCATACATCACTTCTCAAAATATATCCAAACCATTAGAGGTTCAGTTTAGAATTGCACAAAGATTCAATTAAAGTGTTAGGAACATAACAATTGTATCTATCAAGCATTAAAATCCAACATAATTTCATAAAGCACCCATCAACGAAAGTTCGATCGAATTCATGTAGTGAACCGTGGGTATCCATGCTACACTTTGCATTTTTCAATGTCAACAAAAACTGCTATCAAACTTGGCTAGCGAGCAAAAACAAACATACAATTTCAAAAGGCGAGAAATCAACTATAGTTGAAGCTACTTCTTTGCACATATCTAATGTTACTGCTTAGAAAAGGATAGCTATGCAATGTGAAGAATGAAACATAACCATCTAGAGTAAATACCACGCACAACAATAAATGGCTAAACAAACATAAGGGTAAGTCCAATGGTCAACCGATAAAAAAAGAGCTAAATGTCACATTAAAGCAAAGATCGCAAGAGGTAAGTAAGTGCAATGAGATATAAATAAACCATGGTTATTCAAAGAAAAACTGGTGTAAAGTTGACAGCAGAAGATTCGAAAAATGAGTAGTGGCTTGCCCAATATTGCTAACCAAAATATAATCCTATTTCCGTGCGGTTTTTAGATGAAATTTAAAACGTAACTAACACCAAGAACGCCTTCATTGAAGTCAACTGGTATCAATTCATCCAACTACTACGTCTACGATAAAGCAAGTACTTCCAGCCAGCAGGTACAGCGCCATTGAGATGAGAAGATGCAAAATACCACCAAAACAAAATCACTGCAAAGCATATGAGAGAGAAGCCTAAAAGTACAATAAAATAATTCAGATGCTTCTTACGTGTAGTGAAATGGTTTCTCAGTTTGTGGGAGATTTGGATCACCTGTGTTCCTGCGTGCGGAGAGGGCAGAATTATTTGCTTCTTCGCTGAGGAAACTACTGTTTTGGTAACTTTCCGCCATTACTTTCCCGACATGGTGTCTTCGCAGAACCTCTGCGGCCAAAGGAAGTATAATGCATTCTGGGATTCACCCGCCAGAATCGCGCAAAGGATCGACTTAGTTCTATTGTCTATAGTTTAAGATACTACACTTTCATTGGTTACGAATTGTCTAATCAGAACAGTAGCTTTTGTCTTTCGAACTTTTTCTATCGAAACGCCTTCACTCATAACTAACTTTCCAGGATTTCGCTAACGCCCCCTTGCTCAGGAATGCACAAATATGCGGAATTGCTTTCGCACCACAACAGAAGGGGTCTTTCATGGCAATGGAACACTAATGAAAGGCAAATGACTGGCCTTGAGCAGAAACTAAAGGCAAACCAGTATATCTGGGCCACCACAACATGTATCTTTTTATTCCTGAAACTATCGTGAAAGAAGTTCTCTACAGCCAAGGACACTTGCAGTAAAGAACCATTGGTAGGGAATAGTCCCCTCAGCCTACTCGGGTAGGCAGGCGACGTTCTCTATTTAGTAACATTACTCTGAAGTTTCTTCAGTAAGCCATCAGCTTACATGGACCGATTTGAAATACTTGGAAATTGATTTTCAAAATATGCCCCGTTTCCACTGACCCTGATAAATACGAAAACGGATAAAAACGTATCCAATTTGGCCTTGCGTTGCCACTGAAACGATGACCAACGGATATTTTTGAAAAAGGTGCCTAGAGTGTATATGCTTGAAAACGGTTAAATTTGAGACCGCATCGTTTTGCTGGAAACACTGCTATCTAAAAACGCTGCAATCGTATTGCCTTTATCTGTCTTACGATACTACGGTCTTGCTTCAATAAAAAATTATCCCTTGCTTCACTTTGCATACATGTTTCAGTGGAAACAAGCGAAAACGAGAAAACAGGCTGTCAGGCGTTCCATTACACTGCCAGAAAGATCAATTTTTATCCGTTTTCGCATTTATCCGGGCCAGTGGAAAAGGGGCCTTACTGAATGAAACAAAATAGAGGCAGCTATTGTCATTACACTTTAAGCAGAGACCTCTCTTACACTGCTATACGCTTCCAATCCATGACCAGTATGACATGTTACTAAGAACACCATTTCATACATACACATATGGTATGGTAGTAAAATTGTATACTTACTATCCGGAAAGCAAATTTTACTTTCCCCCTCATACCTTTTTCTTTAGCAGGAATCCTTGCTGATGGCATTGGGGTCCCAAATGTCAAGGCCAGAGGCGTAGAAAACATTTGGAAGATTTAGGGGGGGTGGGGTACAGAAGTTGAAGGACACTTGTCACACCTTAAAGTTTAGGTGCCACACCCAATCGAATGAAATTGCGTGTAATACTCGTACTAAAATAGCTATTACACATAGGGGCAGTGGGGGCAAAGGTAAGATAATGTAGAGTGTAGGAAAACATGGCGACAGAACAGATTAAAAGGGTCACTATGTGCATACCGTACTCCTTCGAGTTGGCCCCCCTCGAAAAAGCTCCCATGCTAGAGTTGTTAATAAATCCTCTCGAATAAACCCCCACCCGAAGAGTAAAAACTAGATAAGCCCCAAGGGGCTAGCTCGACGATATACCGTAATTTCAAACCTCAGAACACTGCTAGAGGGTGCGTGTTCTCAGTGTCCCATGCCCCCCACCAAGATCCTACGTCTATGGTCGAGGCCTCTAACCGTGCAGTCCATACAGGATGTGCATCTGGCTCCACATTACGAAGCATTCATGACTTTCACTATTTGTCACAGAGAGTAAAGGGCGAAAGAGAAAGTCAACTTCTACATATCTGAACATGTGTCTTAATTTGCAATTCAATTAGCTTTCGCTTATATACAGTTCGTATAAGTGTCAAAAAGTGCAATTTCAGAAGCATCAGATTTCAGTTTTATCTCTCAAAAACTCTTTCACTTATAAAGAGCTTTCTAGCGGCATAATTAGTTGGACACTGATAAAAAACAAGAGTTTTTGAGACTAAAATCAAAGTATGACGTCAACATGGACTGGGTGAGAGGAGGATCTTTCTATTCCTATCTGCAAGTCCAGTCAAGTGGTTCGTACCTCTGCATTACACCAGAGTGTACACGGTTCATCCCAGTTTCATACACTTTCAAAGCAGCGTGTTAGCCCTTATAGAATTATTGACTAACTGCATGAAGGCCCGGGTGGAATGAAGGCAAGTTGCAGCAATGCTATACGCAATTCTAGCGGTAAGTTAACTTCGCTTGGCAGTAGATGGTTAAAGAATAGCCAGTAATTAGGATGGAGTACCCAACAACAATCAACTCCCGTTGCTTACTTATCTACTTAGTTACCACTTACATACTACTTGCTTACTATCCATAACCAACCGTGTTCATATATAGAAGAAACAGTATGACTGCAAAAGATCATACAAATGCCTTGTAGCAACATACCTTACGGCTACATTAGGGTGTGCCAATCGACAGACAAATATAATGCAAGCTAATTACGAACAAAGGATGAGACTAGTCACTCTAGTTTAATTAAGGCATGAGCCACCTAGGCTGGTCAGACCTAAAGAATAAACGCCCCGCAAGCCGTTGTTTTCGGGTTCTTCGAGCACGATATACAAGTGCTAACGTGAATTACGAGTTGAAAAACACTGACAAATAAGAAAGCCTGTTAGAAACGAGAGAAAGGGATCGATGGTTTACTAATTCCAAGACCTTGTGGTCGGCATCAAATCCTGTCTGGTCCCTTAAAGCAGCCATTGTGCCAGTGAGAGCCACACCATAAAATTGAGTTCCAGGCTGCTCCATCATACTTCTTACTCTTTCTATTTCAAACCGAACTAAAAGTAGGCTGTCTAGCTTAAAAGAAAGGCCAAACGACGATTTCTGGCTTCCATATAATGTTCACGATGAAGATATATGAATTGATATAGTATGGTTCCTTAATTTCAAGTCTTAATTCTGATTTAATTAGCTCTACAAAATCCATGTTGCAGAAGAATGACTTTGAATGTGAGATTGGCAGAATAGTTACTCAGGGGACTATCCTGCGGAGCAGCAAGCTCCACCAGCGCGTAAGCCAATGCCCTTCTTCAACTGGCTGTTTGGAACAAATTCCAAGTCAGCCAGAGGAGACTATAAACAAATAGCTATTTGTTATTGTAAAGCAGCTTTGTCTGATGATATGGCACGGTCTAACTTATTCCTATCTACTTAATCAAAAACCTATCCCATTTGTCTTCATTCAAATTGGCAGACTTTGCTGGGAAAATGGTATCTTTTTTTTTTTTTTTTTTTTTTATCATATAAAAACAAGTTCTTAAAAAGAAAAATAAAAATACATTTTCTTGTGAACACTCGCAGTGAGGAAATGGTATCTCCCAAGAACTGATGTAAAGAAACCCTACTCTCCCCTAAGTGGGCCTAAGTGGATGTCTTCAAAGATCTCCCGTAAGATAATCTATTCATGTGTTTGTGAGCTTTTTTATTAACAAGTAAGAAAGGCATAATATACGTAAAATAAGCAGTGAAAAATGTGACAGGTTATTACAAATGCCCTTTAAAAGGAGCATGCAAATAATAAACTGGGGCTCTGTGCGTGCTCAAACATTACAAAATTGCCTACTGACAAAATCAAAGCTCAAGAAGCAGTTATGACTGATGACATAACAGTTGAACAGCGTCACTGATCATAACTCATTTGATAGGAAGGTGTTATACCAGTATTACATAAATCATTGTGCAAAGGTATGCAGTTCTGTCCTGTAGTTTAAGCGACAATTTAACCACAACATAGTCTATTCCTCGTTCTCATCACTCACATCTTCATTTTCATCTTCGTCTGATGCGTCATCACTGAAAATCGAAGTGTCGTCCCCTTGAGATCTTGCTGCTTCTCTTAATTCATCCTCTCTATCCTTCTTCTTTTTCTTTGCCATTGAATACAACATCCTCTGTGACTTTTCAACTGTCATTTTCTTCATCTTCTTGTCAAGAAGTTGAAGAGTGTCAAGCAACTCGTTTTCGTACGTGAACTCATCCGATCCAACCAGCATTGTCAACACGTTCTTCTTCTTTTCATTGGCGCTGCCCGGCTCAAACCAACGGTTTTGACGCACCTTGGCAAAAATCATATTGTTAATTGCGTACCCGTTTTTTTATAAGAAACAAACTTTCTCCCTTCAGGCTGGATGTTTCTTTAATATTTTGTTAAGTTCAGCCTTAAATGTTTCTTAAATGTTTCTTAAAATTGATGAAGTTGCCTATAACAATAAGGCAACTGTGAGATGAGAAATATAATTTTTTTAGTTGCAAACATTTGCGAGTTGGATGTTGTTTGCATTTTATTTTCAATTTAATAAGAAATGTTCGGGCAAAAGCAGATTTTTCAAGTTTACTTTTGAAACTCAGCCCTCCTATGTTTCTTAGCTGCTTTTCAATTTTGCCTGATTTGAGTTTCATGTTTCTTATAAACTTGTTTCCTTATAAACTTTGAAAAAGTGTAACAAGTTACAATTATGCTATTCCATTAACTCATCAGTCTATCGGCCCACCAGTCAGTTAGTTAGTCAAGCAACCTGCCTACCTGTCTTTCTGTTTGCCAATCTGCCTGTTTGGCCGCTTCCTTGCTTATCTCTGGAACTATCTCATGATAGTTCATTCTTTGATAAAATGACAAATATACACGTCTACCAACTACTGCATTGATCAATACTCTACAGTTCAGTTGATTAAAATTCAATGTTTTTCCACCGTCTAGGTCATTGCGGTATGCGAAATAAAAGATTTAGCAAGGCTGTCTAACCAACAGGGAAGGATACGGGTCAACACCAAAAGGAACTAACATAAAGGCTAAATAACTGCCAGGTACCACCAAGGTGCACCAGGCTGGCAATCAGCAGTGGCCATCATTGTGCTGTTCTATCTACCGTAAATCCTCGAATTAGCCCCCCCTCGTATAAGCCCCCCTCGTATAAGCCCCCACCCTAGGTGATGATGAAGAATGTAATAAAGACTAATGCTTAAATATGGACTGTTCTTGTAATAGTATGGAGAAAAGGAGCTATGGTAATGAGCTTTTTATACGACATTTGTCAAATAATTTTATAAGCCCCTCTCGAATAAGCCCCCACCCAAAAAGCAGCAAATATAAATTAGCCCCCAGGAGGCTAATTCGAGGATTTACGGTATCAAATACAAATGGTAAGAAGGATGGGTATGAGGAAGGACATTGAATGTAACACAGTTTCTGAGATGTAAAGTCTGGCCTGTAGTGCCATCTTTCACGAAAGGACCCAAAACACTACAGAGTTTCATAAGGCGCATTGAAGACCATCCTTTTGAATGCACCTGCAGACTATGTGAAGTAATGTGTTGCAGGTTTAGGCTCTGTGCCATACTAGATTATCAGGGTGAGTAAAAGATTCGCTAAACGAAATTCTCCTGACTATTTCTTGGCGTTTCTTTATAACAATAGTTAATAAATATCACGAGCAAGATATCTGAAGAAAATAGAGAAAAACTACCAAACTACTTACTTCTTCCGCTTCAATATTTCTCAATAGATAAACAATACTCTCTGATTTCTCTTCAATCGAATCCATCGTCATTTCCCACTCTGACTTCCATTCACGATAAATCGGTTGCACTGATGGCCCAACTGCGGCTCCGGCTATTTTCTTAAAGCGGTGCGTCATGAACGACACGATTTCATGGTCATTTGATTGTTTTTCGATGTCCATGCGTACTTCCTCGAATGTCTCACAGATGATACCAATGAACATGTTGATCAGAACCATCTGAATGGCAACCATGTATGTAAAGAATAGCATTGGTCCGAGAAATGGTGCGACACGTCTGTATGCTGGCACATCAAACTGGCCTAAGAACATTCTTGTTAACGAAACGACACTTATTCCAAAGTTAGCATAATCTTCCAGATGGCTATTGAACAGCAGGAACGCGAGACTCACATAACTCAAAAAGATAAAAGCGAAAATAATCCCGAACGAGGCTAGCGGTTTCAAACTCTGTCGCATCGTGGCAGTTAGTAAACCAATCTTCTTGTTGAACCGAAGAAGTCGCAAGAACTCCAAATTTGTCGCCATGACGACAAAGCCAATAAATGCTTGCACAAAGTAATCAAGTTGTCCGAGGTAGGAGAAACTGACAAATACTTCTGGGTCAGTTTGGTACTGTTTCATCGCCCACATGACGGCACCAACGCGTGCGAAAACACATGCGAACGTACATATGGAGAAGACGGTGACAAAAGCGTGCAAGAAGTTCCACGTGCTTTTCAGGTAGTTCTTGATTCCCTCCTTTCTACAGGCCTTTATAAGCTTGTACAGCCCCACGATGGTGACGATCATGAATATAATATCAGCAACTGCGACAAGACCTAAAAAGACAAAAGTGGTGTATGGCAAAAATATGCTCGTTGGTTCCAAGAAGAAAATACTGTATACATAAATATATAAATACTTATATATGTATATATATATTTGCATAAATAAATAAATTATATTAATAAATATTATATAAAAATATACAAGCATGCATACATATAAATATAGACATATATAAATATAAACATATATATATTTATAGATGTGTGCATATACATTTGTATGTAATACTATAAAATATAATTTACAATGTTAATTAGGATGTTATCATTTCAAAAAAATATCGAACAAAGACATTGCAAATAGGTGATTACCTAAATTGAAAATATTACAGGTCAAAAAAATTATTATCAGTCAAGATATATACTGTTATTAGCCAAAAATGTTAACAAATGAAAATATTATGAGTCGAACATACCTCCAATCCCACCTTGCCAACGATACAACCGAATCGCCTGAACGTTGTCAAAGTAATTCCAGCCACCGGTGTTTAGAATCTCACTCACCATCGTGAATATCATCATCAAATTTGTGTTCGCATTGTAAATATTGATTTCATGGAAAATCGCTCTCGTATATCGATCAACCCAAAAGTTATCTTTCATATCTGATATTAGAAAGAATTCATATTTCCATCAGCTAAGCTTCAGATAGAAATGAATTAAAAATATGACCTATGATATGATACGAAGTGTTACTACTAACATGATGATATGATACGATAGGATTATGATATGATATGATATGATATGATATGATATGATATGATATGATATGATATGATATGATATGATATAATATGATATATGATATGATATATGATATGATTGATATGATATGATTGATATGATATGATTGATATGATATGATTGATATGATATGATTGATATTATATGATTGATATGATATGATTGATATGATATGATTGATATGATATGATTGATATGATTGATATGATATGATTGATATGATAAGATATGATTTGTTTCGGCATTGATATAGGACATATGATAGCAAGCGATATGATATGATGAGATCTGAAATCATGTGCAGATAGGAAATCATACCACTAGCATAATCACACTCTGTGACACGCTATTGAGGAGTATTAAGACTTTCCGAAAATGTATCAAAAAGCGCTTACTGTCGAGAATAAGCCTTGATATTCTTTCATCCGGACCAATACTAACAGCATAACTGCTACCACTATATGTTCCAAATTTACCAAGGAATGGGAAGTTCTTCAACTTCAGAACAGATTGGTGCTGCCAGGCATTCTCCAGCCCGAGCCACAATGCTTTTCGCTTCCGGTGTCTGAGCTTGCGAGTTGCAGAGTCATTCAGTGGGGGCTTCCAACCAGCACTGTATTGCTCTGTATCTTCGTTACCCCAGCTGTAAGGGCCATTGCACTCTGATATTATGTGTTCAAAGACTGGATGTTTCGTACAGGTATCTGAAAAACACAAACAGCAAAAGCCGTTAATTTCGTTCTATAACGGAATAATAATTTTCCATTTTTTCATTTCATTAATATTTGCTATTAACCCCTATCAGCATAGACAAGTAATACCCAGAATATCTAAATCATTGCAATATAACTTAAGCAAAAGAAACTGCTAAAAACAATAGTCAAAGAGAAAGGGCTGATCTCCCTAGGGACTGTGCTTGAGAATAAATGCTAGAGTAGAAAACGTTCCTTCGTTTGTCTGTAGAATGCGAAACTATAAGGTTATTTCTTACTTAGAGAGGTATCTTATTCCACAATTTAGCCGCAGAATAGGGAAAACGTTTTCTGGAAAATTCTAGGTTTTGTTTTGGAATATTACAAAACACTTGGATCTTGATTATATCGAAATCAAAAACCTAATACCGTAATGACTCGAACAGGCTCCGGGGGCTTTTTTGTCAGAAACGATTTTGCGGGTGGGAGTTTGTTGTAGCAATCATATGAAATTCAGCTGGCAAAAACAGACACACACCTTTTTTAACTCGAAGCTGCCTAAGTCTGGCCATGGCGATGACTTTTGATGGTTCGGTGTCCGCAACAAAGTGCAACTTATATGGTGCTATTCCATTGTACCATTTGTTGGGATACAAGTACGGAACAAAGGTTTTGTCAATCCACTTCCAATATTCTTCAACTCTTGTCACCTAAAATAGTTCAAATCAAGAATTCCATGTCTATTCCTATGTTACACAAAAATATCAATACTTCACCAAAATTATGTTTCTTATATGTTTAATGGCATAAACCAGTCGCTCGCAAAATGGGATCCGCGGTCCCTGGGGGGCCGCTAAGGGTCTCAAGGGGACCGAAACGAGTATTAAGAGGCCGCAAGAGGCTGCCATCACATGTTTTGCGTGATTAACCTGTATCAAAATTGATATTTATTTTCAGTGAAAGTATATCACGACATATTTATCCCTCCAGGGGGGCCCCCGATTCGAAAAAGTATGTTGTAGGGGATCGCCATTCAAAATAATTTGAATAGTTTGGGAACCACTGATATAGACTGCTTGAAGGCCAATTACAGGCATGCCTAATTCTAAAACATGCAGAAAGCAGAAAGTGAACCGGCATACCTTCGCGAGTTCGCCACCAGTAAATGATCTGACACTTGTCCCATATCCAACAGCAAATGGATTCATGTTGCTGTAACCTATGAACAGGCACAACATTACAAACAACAAGTGAATCACAATCTCACGAATAATTGCCTTCATCTTCTTCTCTTTTAACCGAAGTTGTCTAGATTCCTCGAGTTTCTTCTCGTCTGGTAACTTGAAAAAACCTGCCTTTGCCATTTCATCTTCTTCTTCCTCCTCTTCTTCATCAGTCTCTTCTTCGTCTAGCTCCTGGCCATCTTCTCCAATCTTCTTTTTCTTCTTCTTCTTTGCCTTATCTTTCTCATCTTGTCCTGTTCTCTTTGCACCGCCCTCTTCCTCTTCACTGGCTGCCTTTGGATCCTTGATAATCATAGCAACCAAAACGGACAAAGCAAGGACCTATCCAAGGATAGAAAAAGGCCTTACTGAACAATACAAAAAGAGGTACAGAAAAGATGGCTCTTGGTCTATCATACGTGGATTGTCATTATGCAACATTGACATGGACATTGAGTCAAATAACCGATTTGCATGGGCTATCTAGCATACCCGCCAAATGTTTGAGACCGCTAATCAGGTCAGTTTTCTCCCAACCTAATTGACCAATCAGCATGCAGAATGGACCTAAATGTAGCTGTGGAGCACATGTGTGGTGAAAATCCTTCATGATGATTGGTCAGTTAGGTCGGGAGAAAATAGATCTGATCAGGCTCCTAAACATTTTGTGGCTACGCCGGGTCATTTGAACAGGTACCATACAATATTATAATCACACCCTTTCCAAATCATGCTATCTAATCCACGAACCTTTTCCCATAAATCACCTTTCCTTCCAACAATTTGTCAACTTTGGAGCACCTTGTCTTCCACTTCCTTCCCTGAATACTGCAAATTATCCTACTTCAAATCTAATATCAATAAACTTGATCTAATGTCCTTATGTACTTAACTTTCCTTTCTTCCTTGTCGGGGCTTTGTTACAGGCTCTATGGCCTTTCCCTGACATTACTTACTAAAAAAAACAGGGTCTTGAAACGTTCCTTAGCCTGCAAGTTGTGACGAAATCAAATAAGCACAGAGTAGCCAGCTTGATATAGCACGAAGAAAGAGAGTGCACCAGGAGCAAAGATACAGAATTCAGCTGCAGCGCTGACATCAGAAATGCATTAGAAAGCTGGCCAGTGACAACATCAATCATGAAACATCAATTTGCATTCATTATCATGAAGAATAAATTACCATCGCATCAACATAAATTATCACCGAATCAATTTGCATAAATAATGAGAATGCAGTACAATACTTAGCTGCATAAAATAGTAGTTTGCATTCAATACATTCATTTGAAGGTGACGAAACTAACAGAGGCCGGTTATAAGCACAGTATTGGGTGCCACACATACCATTGCATCAAGTAGCAAAACATTACGCACCTTGACAGGCTGTATGACAAGAACGGATTGCCAGAATGAGAGCATCATAGATTTCATCCAATTATCCGATTTCTCCTTTCCAAACTGGAAGCCGTACAAAATAACGAAAAACGCAGCTGTTCCTGATGCAACGAAGATCAGAGTATATGCGATATAAATAACCCAATGAGGAAGAAAGGCTTTTGGCTTTGGCTTCTTTTTGCCTTTCTTTGATGTCCCAGCACCTTGCTCATCTTCATCTTCCTCATTTCCCGGCATGCAAAGCATTCTAATGAAATTTGCGCGCTTTCTTGATTTCTCTCTTTCCAGTTGATCAGGATCTACTTCCTCTTCGCCTGGATCGTCTGCGTCTATATCAACATTAGCCTGTTTGCCTTCCTCAAGTAATTCAATCTTTGAAGTGCTCACCTACAAAGTGATCATACATCTCCAATTACAAGTATCTCAGTAACTTCTTGTTTCATGATATACTAAATTACTTTTATTTGATATTATTTCCATATCATTTCATATTATCTTAATATAAACTATATCATATTCACCTTATTTCATATTATTTTCATATTATTCATATCATTTAAACGTTAATTCATATCACTTTGATACTATCTTATATTACAATACTACTAATCTATATTTTTAAATATCATTTTATACCATTTCAATATTATTCCAATATCATTTCACAATATTTCAAAATTATTTTCGATATCACAAAGAAAGCCAATTGAATCTTAGATAATGAAAAGGCTTCGTGTATCACATCAGTGAGACGTGAAGAGCACACAAGTTCTGCCAAAGAAGACTTACTTCATTACGACTTGAACCAATGGCGGCTTCTTCATCTTCTTCTCCTTCCGCCTTATATTTATCACCGTCCTTCTTCTTCTTATCTTCTTTTGGCTTGGCCTTTTGGAACAAAGTGGCTATGATGAGGTTGACAGGCACAACAACCAAACTACTTGTGAATCCAATCCTGATCTGGTCAACCGAAATTGACACCGGTCCAAGGTGGATCGAGTCGGACGCCTGTGATGTGGTTGTGGAGCTACTTGCATCGCCATCAGTCGTCGCTGTTGCAGGAGCCGGGTCCCTGTAGAACATAGCATTAGCAAGCATGGACGTAAGGAGCAATGTCAGACAGCAGCCTAACCTCTGACAGCGAGTGAAATGGCTTCTTGGAGGCCGCGTGAACACGGAGAACCATATATGACCATCGTATAGATTCTTACGAGCTGTTTGGGCGAACAAGAAATCGAACTGGACCAAATCATCTTTCGTGGCGATTTCGACTTTTCGCTTGATTTTGCCATCATCTTCCTCTACGGCCAACCAACGGTTGCACACGAATACGAACCTTTTATCAGTTTGTGTGTCTCGAATCTAGAAAATTCAAAATAGCTTGTACTTGAACACATCACAGAGCATTGCTATTGATGAAACGAATAAAAGCAGAGATAGTCAGTCGATGTGGTAATAGCTTGCTGTACTAAACGATGACTCAAGTGTAGCAACATCAGATCACTCATTGCTAGACAACATACATGGAATCTACCATCATCGAATCAGATGTTCCATCAACTTCACATGGGCAATACAGCCAAAAATAAAACACAAGCTCCTAATGATCACAATAAAATGTCCCAAAAGGGTTTACCTGAACTTGCATACAGTACCATCCCGGCGAATTCCCCTCGTTATTGTGCCAGATCTCGATACTTTTTATCGCCCCGAGGCTAAAAGGAGTCGATAAAAGGAATGAATCTGTATCTCCTTTGTTGAAGCATTTCCGTTTTTGATTCTTCAGCTTCCGCGGTGAAGTTTCGCCGAGTGCACCATTCAAAATAATGAAGACGTCAGCCGTGGTACCAGCTCCTCTAACAAAACCAGTCTGGACACCGATCTCATAAAGGTAGTTATCATTTGGGTGATTATCTTCCAGCGGATAGATTTCGATCTACGGTCAAATTCAAATCCACAGTTAGCTGCAATGACCGTCAAACGTCGCAGAGCACATCTACATTACATTTTGAAACGACAAAGCACAACAAACCCGCTTGTCCTTAAACTAATGTTTAGGTGCTAGGGCTTAATTTGAGCATACAAGTCAACTCTCAGGCAACTGAGTCAAAACGTAACTCCTCAAAATCGAATAGAACATGCTAATCAGTAGCCGCTCCAGAACAAATGGAAGAAAAAACCAAGTTGAACAATGCAGCAAAAATTTCCAGCCTTCTTCTGCGTGTCATTGCCATATATCAAGCATTCCTCATTTACAGGAATCAATACCAGATACGTTTTTGAGCTCTATGCATTGTTTATATCTCTGAAAATTATAAAAAGCTTCCTATTTGGTGGTATTAGAAATATCCCAACCATATTTTCTCTTTTAGGATGGAAAACCATCATTGGAAATCATACACAACAACTACAATCCTCGTCAAAATTAGTTGGAACACCAACGGTTAAGTCATCCTCGAGAACCACGTTATTCCTATTCCTGTTTTACTGCCAATGGATAACTCTCCTGTTCCTATTTCTCTTCCCCCTCCTCCCACGAACAATGTTGATTTTTACGTAGGAAATGACCATCTACTAGTCACTTGCGAAAAGAACTGTCCAAGTAGAACAATCTCGTCATACTTCAACACTGTATCAGGGGGAGGGGTGGAGGAGGAGAAAAATTCTGTGACAATGTAGTAGGTGTTCCAACAATTTTGGCGAGGATTGTAGATTGAATATTTCTAGATGAAATGAAATTGTTCCACAGTACTGTTCTAAAACAAGGTACGAACCAAATTCACGCAGAACTAGGTTTTTTCAATTTTACCACTGTACTATTTTAAATTCTGTCGACAAAAGCTGCTTTTCTATAAAGAAGGCCAACCAGTATTATGGTATAACCTTTAGTATCTGTATTGTTATACGTTAAAAGGCCATTTAGGGTAGCCATGCCTATCATGCTCTCAATGGTATCATATCCGTAAATATGTTTTGGTAAATTGTACATTTCTAGATCGTGTATAAAAAAGAACTAGGTTATGCTTTCCAGTTAAATGAGGTCTCGCCTTAAGCATATTTCACTACTAATATTTCTACTACTACTAATATTTCACTACTTAGAGAATTCGATTACCTTTTGCAATTACCTATATTAATTTTGTATTACACTTATACTATTGATCTTATACCTATGATATTAAATGCCGTTATCATAATCCAAAAACCAAAATCATCGTGTGCTCTTCAGTTAAGAATTCTTTCCTTCATGAACTTAAATGTACAACTGTAAAACAGTCCAAAAAAGCTCCAGTCATGAATTTTAGAAATGATCTAGGCTTCACAGCTGCTTTAACAACTCAGAGGGCAATCCTAGACTATTAGCCATATGACACGATGGCAGAAAATATGACAAGTCTCGAAATGACAATATTGTCTTAAGCATGGCATCTTTTAAGAAATTTTGACTACAGGAGGAAATTTGCAAAAAGGGACTAAAATGATACGAGATATTTAGGTGTTTGGGTCACAACCTTAATACATTAAAGAAACAAAGTATTGAGAAAGTTTTGATTAAAAATCAGCTGTAGGGAAAAGCAGAAAGCATGAAAGCATTGTGTTCACAGGAAAGCGTGAGCTTGTAGTTGCAATGTTAAAAAAATTGTGTGATAGCAAGTATAGCCTCTGTTCTGTCTTGAAAACTATCAAGGAGAACAAAATTCATTTTGGTGTAATTTATATTAGTAACACTTAATTATAACCAATATAAAGGTATAACAAAATAACTCCGATTAAATCAGCTATGTGGGTGCTGAGGAGGATGGTAGGGGCAGGCTACCCCAAGTCTCTGATCTGAAAGGGCCTCTTTGAAAGCATGAAACAGTTCCTGAATGATTGCTGTAACTTTAAAATTTGACAATGACGTTATCAATGTCCCAGTTGTTTTCATTAGCCATTGGCCATACGAACAGTTTCGATGGGCCAGTCAGTAATGCAACTGAAAATACCAAAATAAAAGTGTAAATGTCTTACCTTTTCTAAATCTTTTTTGTCCTTGTACCTGCAATAGGCTAGGAGCAGAAAATAAACACCAATAATGGACAAGGTCGTTGCGAAGACGGTTGGGTTTTCACCAATGTTACTGAAACCGGCAAAAGCCTTTGAAAAATCTATAGTATTCGGCTGGGCAAAGACACCACCTCCAGCAAACGAAGACAAATGGGTTGTTGAACAGACAGTATAATTCTGCGATGTTTTCGCATCAATCTGTTGACAAAAAAAAACCAGGAAAAAATTTCTAGTGATGATGAGGAATTTGAAATTCGAAGAATCTCAAGTGTGCTAATACTTACTAAGTCTAAGAAAAGGGCTGTGGATATTCGACGAATTAGGCGTGGCAAGTGCTAAGCGGCCTCGATAACAGTCTTGCAAACAACTATCCGAAAGTGTCGTTTTATTGTTCGTTTATACAATTGTGAACAAATCTGCACAGTACAACTTTATTCACAATAAACACATGGCATTCTAATAAATATTTCAATGTGCCACAACACAGCTCAATATTGTCCGCCTTAACGCATCTCTCAAACCAAGAGCACTTCAGATCAGGACCCAATAGGATAAATGATTTAATTCAATATGCATAGCCAAAGTTCTCCTTCTCGATACAACAATGACGTAATCAAGCATTCCGGCAATAGCGATTAAAAGGCCGGCGATGAAGGGGTGTACAGCCCTTGAATCTAAACAAAATACTACATTCTGGAATAGGTTTAAGACGGTAGCGTTTCTTTAAAATATATGCAAACTCCAACATGGCATAAATGGTGGGTAAATATTTTAAACTACGTTCCAACAACTATAAATGGATCTCTTCCAAGTCTCTGTTGAGTAAGCCTGGTTCAAAATTTGTCGTAAGAATCAGTGAAATCGGCGACTATCTTGTTTCTATGTGTCCTATGACAAGTGTGAACATGTTTTTCGAAGCAATCCTCGATGTCGCTAACTTCCCCATCAAATAGTAATGAGTCCTATTTGAAAAAACCATTTTCCCGATGTCCCAGATTCATACATGAATTACAAATGTGAACCAGGCTTTAACCAATGAGATTTTTGTATATCTATCCGTATCACAATATTGCTAGTATTACTAGTTCAACAACAGGCGAGACATGCGAGAATAAAACTGAATGATATTTGAAGAGAAATATTTTCAATAAACAGAAAAACAATTTGATATTACCTCCAGTCCTTCATCTGACCATTCATTGGAGGTCTTATTGAAAAACATGCATGTCCCCGTGTAAGATGAAAAGGTATAGTTCATCGGGGGAAACGAGTAGTTTAAAGCGGGAAATGTGAGATTGGTAGTGTTGCAAGGGACGAGTATGACTGATACGTAATACCTTAAAAAGAATTGGTTAATATCAATTTCAAAGGTAATCATCATATAAATAATAGTTCGGAACGATGATGAAAACTAGCAGAAACATGAAACGACAATGAAGTATGAAAGGAGAGAGTGAAGAATGATAGCAAAGAATGAAGAATCACAGGAAAGAATGAAGAATGACACGAATGAACGAAGAATGATGGGAAAGAATGAAGAATGATAGGCAAGACTGAAGAATGAAACGAATGAACGAAGAATGATGGGAAAGAATGAAGAATGATAGGCAAGAATGAAGAATGAAACGAATGAACGAAGAATGATGGGAAAGAATGAAGAATGATGGGCAAGAATGAAGAATGATAGGCAAGAATGAAGAATGAAACGAATGAAAGAAGAATAATGGGAAAGAATGAAGAATGATGGGCAAGAATGAAGAATGAAACGAATGAACGAAGAAGTACAGGAAACAATGAATAACAGAACAGAATGAAGAAAGGCAGGAAAGAATGAAGAATAACAAGGAAGAATAAAGTGATAAGAAAGAATGGTAGGAAAAGCCTGAACTGTGTCCTGAGACTTTAGTATCCAAAGATATGAAAGGGTAATACCATAGATCTTCGAATTAGCCACCTTGGGGCTTATTTTTGATACTTTTTGGGTGGGGAAGGGCCTACTTTAGAACAGATACAAAATTATTTGGCACATGTCGCATAAAATCTCCTTGTCAATACTCTTTTTCTTCACAACAGTAAAACAACAGTCTACATTTAAGCACTAGTCTTTATCAGCCCTCATCATCATCTATGGTGGGGACTTTATCCAAGGGTGTGTCCAGGGGTGTCCAGGGGGCCAATTCCAGGATTTACGGTAATGGAGCTCGTACTGGAGTTCAGAACTGCAGTGCAGAAATGGAAATCCTAAGAAAAAGTAATTGCAATGAAGACGTAAAAACGGAATAAAATGAAACTATATTAATCGAGTGAATATGCTATTTATGTCAGTTGTGTTAATAAAAGTTTTCTAATCTACCAACTTTCTTAGCGCTTTCATGGCATGATTGAAGACATTAAATTTGGTACTAAAACAAGAAGGTACAGGGGCACCCCTTTTGTATGATATATCTGGTCACGATGACAGGAAAACATCGGTTCGACCGGTAGGTAAAAAAGATTCTCCTCGACAAATACAATCACTGTAGAAGTCGAGTTACTTCAAAGGCACTAACTTGCCCCATGCACACATGGCTCTGTCACAATATATGCAAAGTCATGCATCTCGCTAAATTTTAACGTAATGACAGCAAAAGACCCAAGGTAACCTAGTTAAATCTTTCCTTGAACTCAAGCTTCTTTAAGTCTATAATCTTTTACTAATCCAAGGCCTCACACAAGGGCTCGATCGGAAAACTAGTATTAAATCTGCCTACATCATCATTGAAATAACACTTCAAGTAAAGAAAAAAAGGCTGCAAAACAACAAAATAGCAATGATATGAAATAAAAACTATGACAATTGAAATCAAAATGGTTTGAAGGTTTATCAAAAGGAGCTTACGTTCCGATAGCTGTTGAATTCAGATCTCTCTTGCCATGTAAAAATACTCTGTATCGGTTTTCTATTTCAGCTGCGTAATCTTCATCAGTTTTATTTGTACCATCCGGATTCAATCTGGACACATTGTGTGGTAGTGTATAGTTCCAGTCATTATCATACAGCTTGGCTTTTGCCCCCTTCTTGATAATTACGAAGAAACAAGTCCCGTTCATCTATGACACAAAATTTCATGAATTCACCTAGCGTGTTACACCCAATTGAAAATAAAGTAAAAGTCCTTCCCACGCTGATGGCACAGGGGGCGGCGCTTATCTCCGTTTCTGTAGCCCTAGGCAGAATGTCTGCTGATGCAGTGAAAATTACAGCATACTCTTACTCCGGAATAGGCGGGGGGTTGGAAGTTTCCTAGACAGCTGACAAACGTAGGGCTGGAATAACCGGGGTGGGTGGAAAACTTCCCCCAATTATAATACCTGTGAATAAGTTTCACAAATCATTTCTGCTGTAAACAAAATGAAACTACGATTTTTCACGTTACTTAATACTCAATCGAATAAGGATGTCCTGCGTGGATTTTTGTCAAAAAATTAATAAGCGGGGGAAGACGTATATTCAGGACTGGAATGTAGGGCAAGTCTGCTGGCGGCTACGAGTGTTCAACTTTTTCATTTCATTCTTACATTTCAAGCGCCAGACAAGAAGACAGTTGGTACCATTTGTAAAGTCTTTAGTATGACTCGGCCTGGGCTCGAACCCTAGATCTCCCGGATATTAGGTGGGGGCCACCATCATACCCATTGCCGTATCGAAATGCTCTACTACCCTGTGAGGCTTTTAACAAACACAAATGACAGTAAACTTGAACTTCTTTCCAACCAAAACTGATCGATTGATTGATTGACTGATTGACTGATTGATTGATTGATTGATTGATTGATTGATTGATTGATTGATTAACTGAATGACTGATCCATTGATACCCATATGATTCATTTAATACGAGTTAGATAACCATACTATGATTGCAGGACTTACTCATAAACTGAAATTATTAAAAACTAACTACTAATTCGTCAGGATAAAACATCTTGCACCATGTCAAATTAACCCATATATATATATATATATATATATATATATATATATATATATATATATATATATATATATATATATATATATATATATATATATATATATATATATATATATATATATATATATGCAGTTATGAAAGTTAAGAAAATCTTAAGAAAATTCTCACCCTCAATTTCGGGAAAATTTAAGGAAATTGAGACTCTGACAAAAAAGCGGTTTTTTACAAAAAAAATCGTGTAGAGAATTTGACATAAAATATATTCTGTTTTAATTCAGGGAAACTTAAAGTTTGTAAATGGAGCTGTAAGATATAAAGGGGTTTTTAAAAAAGTTGTTCCTTTGTCATGTGATCCACTGACAAAATCCCAATGACGTCACCTTCCCATGATCCTATACAAACCATGTACTATTCATGCATATCAAAAATCTTGAACCAATAGAAGGGGGGCCAAAATAGTTAGTCTTTCCAAGGCAAATGGGCACCAACAAGCCCGCGTTGAGCGGGCTATTCGAACAGCTAGTAAAACATAAACGGGTGAATTTATTTGGATTTAGAATTGTAGTATTTTATCCTAAGTTGTCAGCCGGATATGATATCTTATTCATTGACTACTAAAATATCAGCTATAGCATCTTACCTCTGTGGTATTCTTGGTCTCAATAAAGATAGAAGATTTATTGTCTTTGCGAACATCGACTACACTAACGGACTTCAAAATGTGAGTATAGGCAACGAGTAGCGTTGGTGGGTAAGGATTGACTGGCTGTGGAATCTCCACCGTAATTGGCTTTGATAAATTCTGAACTTTCATCTCTACGCCAAACATGGACATTCCCAAGGAAATAACAGCACTGGTGGTTACACTTGGACGTGACTTGTTCGAATACTTATCACTACCAGATCCACACTAAAATAGGAATGAATTATTTAAACAAAAGCTACATCTGAACATTGCCTCAATTAGCCTTCACATTGTATACGTTTACACAATTAAAAGTAGAGCTGCCTATGCTAAACACATCGAAATTTCACTTTTAAATTATTGTTCTATTTATTCTAAGCTACAGTAGTTGGTGAAAATCACCTACGTATATAAACTATTGTAAACTACAACCTAAAAAAGAACTTGACAACGATAATAATAATAATAGAAATCAATATCCAGTACATTTACCCCTTATTTGCCCCTAAACGGCGACCACCCAGAGACTGGGGTACTGGATAAACCCGTAGCGGTCGGTGACTGCAGTAGGCCGGCAAATACCGAATGTCCTTGAGATTATGGATCATATTACTGAGATCATCAGAAAACCCTCCCTACAAACAAAATGTAGCAAGCCATAGTTCTAAGAAATTAGACACCATATAGTCAAGAGGTGGTTACACAGTTTTGTGGTCAAATAATCCATACCAAAAACAACAGAGTGGAGTGCCCTCTCCTACGCAAGATCTAAAAGAGCCGCAGAGACATCTAAAAAAGTGGGCTCTGAAAAACCCCGCGTGAATCCCTTTCATTTGAAGAAAATTGAACAAATTATACGTCAATCGATGCAGTAGATAATTGCCTTTCACACGATTTAAGTTGCAACTGCATATCTCAAGCGTAGAGGAAGCTAGGAACAAATGAAAAAACATTTCAGATTTTTTTGGAATTACATTGTGATTTTGCCAAAAAACTGCTCGTAGGAACCGCAATTTTTTTGGCTAAATATAATGTGCATCTATAAAGGTGTCGATTCAGGTTTGCTTCGTTTTTGTACCGTGTCCTTTGGAAGATTTAGGAGGGAAAATCTGCAAAAAAATGGCACCATTTTTTGGGATCCAAGAGTACCACCAAATGCAGCTAAATTCCAAAATCCTTTCAAATTTCCTTGTAGATCAAGGGTAAGTCTCTAGGAAACTAACGCCACTTTCAAAATTTTCAGTTCCAGGAAAAAGATATGGGCCTCCAAACTTTTAAATGGTGACTTTTTTGTTACGTCAGAACTATGTCACAGCCACGCCCAAATCGAAAACGCATTGTGCCACAGGGTAGCCAATATAGTGCCGTTTCGTTTTCACCCCCACTCGCCTATTGCCATCTCCTATCGTTTCCGAGTTATGGCGAAAAGACAGTTTTTTGCCCACACTTGAACCAAACATTTTTGGATTTGTGCCCACAAATCCAAAACGGTACAAGACACGGAAATTCTCTCTTGATCATAATATGCCAATCATATTTGAAGCATTTTGATGAAATATATAGATTCTTATCTCTCACTGTTACAGAGAGGCAACGCCGCAAAGTAGTATCACTTTTTCTACTTTTGTGACGTCCCTGTGACGTAAGTGCCACGCCCTATCGAAGCGAAATAGCTAAAGGCAGGTGCATGTCTGTAAGTGCTTAAAGCCCATGTTGGTTTTGTCTCCATGTCATGTCTCGTTGGAAAGTTATAGGTGAAAACGTGTTTTTACCCCATTCTTGAACTGGTGCCCCACGATTTCTTGGAGATAAATACCCTACCCGATGGAGATATCCCCTCAAAAGTACCCTAAATAAGAATCTCCAGTAAATTCTACGTTGTTTAAGACCTATTGGAGCCTCGTACACCTTAGCGTTCCCCAGCACCGAAGCGTTAAAAAAGTGCTGAATCAGCGTTTTTTGGCACTTTTTGGGGCACATTTTCGTCATTATCTCGAGAACGACAAGTCATACAGTGACGAAATTTGGATTTGCAGGCACCATTTGTGGTTCTCAACATTTTGTCTGTACTGACTTTTGCCGTATCTGTTGCGGTTGCAGAGATCGGTAGGATTTAGGCCGAAATCCCGAACCGCCAAAAGCATGTTTTTCGCAATTTACACCAACTTGCCCACTGCCCCCACATTTGGATAACCAATCAAAAGGACGGCCATTTGACCGCATTGATTGTGCAATTCGAGTTTTGGGGAATTTCCCGTCTCTGTGCGGGTGAGATCGAAATTTCATTTTCGGAAAATTTGCCCATAATCATATATACCGCTACTTAAAAATAATTCGCTGCAAAGCTTGTTATGTGATAATAAGAATGTAAATAACAATACACATTCTTTTTTATAAGAAACAAGTGTATGAGAAATTCACTACAGCATGAAAAAGCGGTACCATGTTTTAACCATACTGAAAAGCTTTTTTTCGTCCGACACTCGTCAGAGTATGAAACGTCGGATAGCGACCGAAAGGTGAACCGAAATTTATAGCCAGATATGCGGGTACACGTGATATGATGAATAATGTGTCCAGTTAGCCATATGATTGGCCTCTTGGCACCTATTCACCATTGTTTACTTGAAGAGTCCAAGTGAGAAAATGAACTCTTTTTGTTTACACAAGACTGGGTTTTGAGTCTTTATGTAAACTGATTCCAAAACACTTAAATGAAAGGACGATCTTGCTTGCCCAATGATCCGAAAATTATCGTCTGAATATGTTTTGGCGCATTCTGGGTTTTTAATGAGATGTTGTCCTATGGCCGAATCACTTTTCATTTTAGAATTAGAGTTTTTACACATACGAGGTGGCTGTTCCCTTATTGTAGTGTTTTTCTTCCTGATGCTCGTGGGTATATGTTTCCTTATTCTGTCAGCTAGTCTCTGCGTAGTGCGTCCTACGTACCGAGCTTCACATCGGCACGAAAATTCATAAACTACACAACTTTTTTGAGTGGTAGGAACGCTATCTTGTTTAGCAGATGGTAGCATGACCTTAGTATTGTAGACCACACGAGGTTTCACAGCATAGAAACAGGATGTAATGGCTTTGTTAATTTGGTTTTCAAATCTTGATGAAACATTACCAATCCAGGGCAATTTTAGGTAAACTGGGCACTTCTCAGGACCACACGGTTTTTCCGCTGCAAAGTTGGCAAGTTTTTGCTTAATACAAGAAATAAGGACATCGTCTGGATATCCATTTTCAATGAGCAGTTCTTTTACTCTATCAAGCTCTGAGCCTAATTTAGTTTTAACAACCAAATGTATAAGCAATTAGATGGAGTGGCAATGGGCAGCCCCTTGGGGCCGGCTTTAGCAAACATTTTCGTGGGCTTTCATGAAAGTAGACTTTTTGATAACACTGTAAAACCAGGTGTCTACTTTAGATATGATACTTTCGTCATCTTTAGTTCCGAGCTGGATTGTGACTGTTTTCATGAAAAACTTAACTTGCTGCATCCAGCTTTAAATTTCACAGTAGAGAAGGAGCAAAACAACTCCTTGAGCTTTCTAGATGTTTTGGTGGAAAAAGAGGGCACTGGATTTCTCACCAGCGTTTACAGGAAGCCAACGTTTACAGGGCAATACATCCGTTGGAATTCCTTCAGCCCAAAATCAAGAAAAATTAGCCCTATCAAAACCTTAGTTCACAGGGCACTAATGATTAGCTCCAAAACTAAATTAGGCTCAGAGCTTGATAGAGTAAAAGAACTGCTCATTGAAAATGGATATCCAGACGATGTCCTTATTTCTTGTATTAAGCAAAAACTTGCCAACTTTGCAGCGGAAAAACCGTGTGGTCCTGAGAAGTGCCCAGTTTACCTAAAATTGCCCTGGATTGGTAATGTTTCATCAAGATTTGAAAACCAAATTAACAAAGCCATTACATCCTGTTTCTATGCTGTGAAACCTCGTGTGGTCTACAATACTAAGGTCATGCTACCATCTGCTAA
The DNA here is from genome assembly GCA_964019165.1 of Mastigias papua. Lineage (NCBI taxonomy): Eukaryota > Metazoa > Cnidaria > Scyphozoa > Rhizostomeae > Mastigiidae > Mastigias > Mastigias papua. Next base: position 12,615,507 of record OZ025275.1, read on the forward strand.
ACAAGATAGCGTTCCTACCACTCAAAAAAGTTGTGTAGTTTATGAATTTTCGTGCCGATGTGAAGCTCGGTACGTAGGACGCACTACGCAGAGACTAGCTGACAGAATAAGGAAACATATACCCACGAGCATCAGGAAGAAAAACACTACAATAAGGGAACAGCCACCTCGTATGTGTAAAAACTCTAATTCTAAAATGAAAAGTGATTCGGCCATAGGACAACATCTCATTAAAAACCCAGAATGCGCCAAAACATATTCAGACGATAATTTTCGGATCATTGGGCAAGCAAGATCGTCCTTTCATTTAAGTGTTTTGGAATCAGTTTACATAAAGACTCAAAACCCAGTCTTGTGTAAACAAAAAGAGTTCATTTTCTCACTTGGACTCTTCAAGTAAACAATGGTGAATAGGTGCCAAGAGGCCAATCATATGGCTAACTGGGCACATTATTCATCATATCACGTGTACCCGCATATCTGGCTATAAATTTCGGTTCACCTTTCGGTCGCTATCCGACGTTTCATACTCTGACGAGTGTCGGACGAAAAAAAGCTTTTCAGTATGGTTAAAACATGGTACCGCTTTTTCGTGCTGTAGTGAAGTTCTGTAGTACCAACAGACTTTTCATGTATGAGAAATACAAGACTCAAATCAGGCAAAAATTAAGAAAAATTTTAAAAGTAAACTTTAAAAATCTGCTTTTGCCCGAAAATTTCTAACTAAATTGGAAACAAAATACAAACAACATCCAACTCTCAAATGTTTGCAACTAAAACTTCAGTTTCTCATCTCACAGTTGCCTTGTTGTTATATGAAATTTCACGAAGTTTAAGAGCACTTAAGGAACACTTAAGGCTGGACTTGACAAAATATTAAAGAAACATCCAGCCTGAAGGGAGAAAGTTTGCTTCGTACAAAAAAATCGCGTACAAAAGTAACGATATGAATTTTGCCAAGGTGCATGGTTGGTTTGAGCCAGGCAGCGCCAATGAAAAGAAGAAGAACGTATTGATGTTGACCATGCTGGTTGGATCGGATGAGATCACGTACGAAAACGAGTTGCTTGACACTCTTCAACTTCTTGACAAGAAGATGAAGAAAATGACAGTTGAAAAGTCACAGAGGATGTTGTGCTCTATGGCAAAAAAAAAGGAGAAGGAAAGAGAGGATGAATTGAGAGAAGCAACAAGATCTCAAGGGGACGATACTTCGATTTTCAGCGATGACGCGTCAGACGAAGATGAAAATGAAGATGTCAGATGAGACCGAGGAATAGACTATGTTATGGTTAAATTGTCGCTTAAACTACAGGACAGAATTGCATACCTTTGCACAATGATTTATGTAATACTGGCATAACACCTTCCTATCAAATGAGTTATGATCAGTGACGCTGCTCAACTGTTATGCCATCGGTCATAACTGCTTTTTCAGCTTTGAGCTTGTCAATAGGCATTTTGGTAATGTTTGAGCACACACAGAGCCCCAGTTTAGTACTTGCATGCTCCTTCTAAAGGGCATTTGTAATGACCTGTCACATTTTGCACTATGTATTGTACATATATTGCCTTTCTTGTTTCCTATAAAAATCCGCTTAGTAATAAAAAGATGAAGATAACTGCCAAAACGGTATGCATAGAACGGCAGATGCATGAGCGAGGAAGTCAACATCAAGAGAGGGCTGCATACGGAATTTGCGCGCTCATATGCCAAGATACACTATAAAAGGATCAAAGAAAGATAGCAGAGGAGAACAGAACTGCACAAAGAGATGTTCTGACTCTTAAAAGCCCAAGCCATGCAAATGTAATATGTTCACTTGTACACCTAGAGCTCGTTGAGGTCTGACATACACTGCAGATTGCTAAAAATCCACTGACATACAAGATACCTACAACTGTCTGCCTGTTTCGTCAACTCAGTTAATAATAACAATGATAATAAGAATAAAGAAATTTATAGTGCGCCATATATCCACAGGGCTCATAGGCGCAATACATACAGTATAAGCTTACATTCATTAATAATCATGAAAAATATCTTTGAAATAAAAGTCCTTAAATCCTAGCGAATAGACTTCTGCCCAATTAAGAGGTATGCAGGCCCCCCAGTCCCCGCCACCAGGGCCTATGAATCCGCATAAATAAAAATGAGAATGGAATACTATCTATTGAAATGCCAGAAGAACTCACGACAGCTTGAAGCGGCGCACCATCACCAGCGGCAAGTTGCGTACTGTCTACTTTAAAGCTTCCTTTAGTCTTGAGCACCATGGCTTTAGCACCATCAGTATCAATAGACTCACATTGCAATAGATTGTTACCAACCTGCTCGACAAATTTCTCCTCTCCAGGTACCCTATTACCTGCAACTGCCATACCAAGTTTGTCTGATACTTTATCACATTGACTCGGATCACAGCTAGCCTAGACAAGAAACACGCAGAAATCCACATTAACATTCATGGCAGGGCCTGTAAAACATGGTGAAGATCTTCACCGCTAATAGTGGTCATGGCAAAAAGAACAAGGGAATGGAAACACATTAGGAGCCATCCACATAGAGCGTACGTAAAAAGTTTACAAATTTCCACTCCCCCTCCCCTCTGTACGAAAGCATACGCTTCTTTGAGAACCCCTTATCTGTGAATGTACTTTCGCAACAACCCCCCCCCCCCCCATTTGTCTGATATCGTTCAACGTGGTTCGAACAAGATTAAAACAAAGCAATTAACAAACAATGCTGTTGTCAGAGTATTTTGTGCAGCAAATTGTTTAAATACAGGCTTTTTTATAAGAAACCACTTTTTCGTCTGCGCCTCAATTTTCTTAACTTTACCCCCCGAAATAGAGGCTGAGATTTTCTTGACTTTTATTGGAGTAAATTCGCTAAAAGGGGTTACCATTAATTGACATAAAAAGTTTAATCTTTGTTAACCAAGATTATCATAGAAATGTTTCGATCCTTGTAAAGGAGCTTGCAAGGAATGAGCTAATATCGATTTCTGGCACGTAAAAAAGGTGAATTTTGGAGCTTGAGCCTTGTGATTTTCGTAAAATTTTCTTAAGATTTTGGCATTTTGAGTCTCATTTTCTTATTAACTTTTTCTTATAAAAACAACTTGTAATGTCAGTAAATGGCCCTTCACAAATGTCTCAAAGTTCTAAAAAAAATTGTCATTCGACCCTCTTTCACGGTAACTTCTCAATACGTTTCATCGACTCTGGGTTCTCGTTCTAATGAAAATCCACGTTCTAATCTTCAAATTCATATGCATTCATGATGTTAGCATGTTGGTACTTGTAGACTGTACGCAAATGAAGGTATGCTATTACTAGTGCGATTTTCTGCATTGGTGGTATTGCGTACGTACATATTGCTTGGACCCCCTTCCCCTTGTACGCAAACATACCAAATCCCTCCTCCCCTCTTTGCACGTACGTACTACGTAGATGGCCACTTATACTGAAAAAGCGCTTCTTGAAGTAAATGGGTGTGGTCCTAGAAATTGTCCTAAGGGTCTCCCTATAAACCATAAACAGTGGTCACGTAAATGTCTCACATTTTAGGCCCTGACTCATGGCTAAGACTGGAAGCAGCCAAGGAATTCCCAATTTACCGTGCGTATTTCTTCGATTATCAGCTGCTCATATATATAAGCCGCACTACATTACGCTCCGAAACAAATCTAAGCCGTCCTTGATTATAAGACGCGCCTACAAAGCCCATAACTGAGCTCTGATCAAAAACTGTCCACCGTGCACTGGTATGTATTGGATAAATATAAAATCTGCATACAAAAAACGTCCAACTTCTAATGACTGAAGTGTTTAAAGCCATTAATCATTTAAGCCCTAGTTTCATGGAAGGAATTTTCCTGCAGAGAAGCATCACCTATGACCTATAATTCAAGAAATGCCAATACCTTCTTGCTTTCCATGGTACATACTGTTAACGATAGAACTGAAACAATTAGCTGGGCTCGTGCAGGATGTTGGCAAGCAAATTCAAGGAGTTTTCAAGGACTATTCAAGGACTAAAATAAAAATTTTCAAGGATCTTTACATTAATAGACCTTTGTGGGTATTTCATGTCTTCTGAAAAAGCTCAAACAAATACTACGAATTAATACACATTCCTAGTGTATGTACATAGAGCCACAAAAGTAATAATCTAATGTTTGTATTGAACTTGGACTCTGAGATTTAATGAAAGTACGAGAGCGATTTTATAGTTAACAATGCTTCAAGTTCTGGTCCTTGCAAATGAAACAATACTAAAATTCTTCTATTCTGAACTTGCCAAAGTCTTTTTATTGCGCACTGCTATATGGCTGTTTGGTATGTTTTACCTAAACAGAAAACGTGATTTTTCCAAAGGTATCAAAATGTGAAGCAGATGAAAAAATATGTATATATAGTAATAACATTCAACATTTCATAGAGCATGAAAATGGGTGCTAAAGTTTGAAAAATTATGCTAGAGACTTCAAAATTGGAGCATTTACGCAATTTGCTGGGTAATTTGCTTTCTGTGGGAAACTTATAGGTCTAAGTTGCCAAGTTTTGACCATATGACTCAATCCTAGAAGCCATGGGTCAGTCTGCTATTGCTCAAAACAAATTCTAGACTCCTCTTCGAGTTTCCTGCAGAAGGAATTTGCTGTCTACAAAACTACAATTTGCAACTTTGTGGCAAAAACATCACTCTGGAACAATAAGTACACAATATGACATACATATATACATTCATGGGTATCATGTAACACTCCACTCGGCATTTTGTCTTGTAGGATCACTTTGAGTATATTGCCAAGAATCTAGGATAAGCACAATCTGTCCACTTCCATAGCAAAAGCATTCGATCGAAAGCCATACGTTGAGATGAAACGTTTTCTACATGTTGGAAACAATAGACAAGTAAAAAATGGAAAATTTCTCGGCATATAACGAGTTTACTTGTACGATCTTCTGTAAACTATCTGCATTCTCTATTGTTCTGAATGATGTAAACAGTAAACATTCATAAATTTCAAGGAGTGTGATCAATTTTCAAGGAAAAATTCCCATTTTCAAGGAGTTTCAAGTGCCCTTGAAATGAATTTTCAAATTCAAGCACTTTTCAAGGAGTTCAAGGACCTGCACGAGCCCTGAATTAGATATAGAAAATAGCGCATCTGGCAATCTCCCTCATTTTGCCTGCAAATTGAACACAAAATACATAGAAATGTAAGCAGAAGTTCTGCGATCAAGGAGCAATGCCCAGATTGCAAGTCCTACTGATAGCACAGATTCCAAGAGGTATCGGTTCCAGTGTCATTGGGCACCTCGTGTACGAATAATATCGACTTGAAATTCCGAGTGAATTCCGACAGCACACGTCCCTTAACTGTCTTGCCTTCTACATGCAAGCTCAATGTAAAGCCTTATACAAAAACTTGAACTTGGCTTTGCATACAAGCATTTGTCGTTTCTGAACATCTAACAAATGTCCCTTAGTTAAGACTCTTCTCAAAAAATATCTCGCCAGAAATTTAGCAAATCAAACGCCCAGAGAATCCTGTATTGTATCAGAATCCTTTATTGGCATCTATCACATGGACTGTCCAACAGCAATGAACAAAACCTTCTGGTGATATCTACGAAATTGTACTTAAGGGCGAACTAGCTGTCTATTTAGGGCCTGGGGAAAATATGTATGATAAGGTTGGTGATCTGATGCCATGATTTAACAAAGATAAATCAAAACAAAAAGCAAGGTAAATCTGCTGATACTACTTACGCTTGAAAGAAGCACTGACAGAACTGAATTCGCAACACTTTCCACAATATCTTGTGGAACGTCAGCTGTCATTTGATCTGCGCATTTTTCCATTGTGTTCATTGCTGCTGCCTAATAAAAGAAGGCCAGTCGTAAGTACTTTTCCCGCAATCAAAGGGTGGAAGAAGAAGTTTAATATTGAACGTAAAATGGAACCGATCGTTCTATAGAATACCAAACGTGCCTGTTTCTTCTGACATACAATAGAGTCAGAAAAGCCAGATAGAAACCAACCCATGAACGGAAATTCAAAGCCAGGTGCAGATGTAATCTCAAACGACAGGAGCAATAGCGCGCCTGATTGGCTAGTTGAATTGGCCACTAGTAACCCATTTACAAGGAGACAAAGATTTCAGAGTGAGATTCTAATAGAAACTTAATGACAAAATAATATGCAAAAACAAAGAAGGCAATGAAAAACATGACGAAGTACCGACTACAAATTCACCTTTTCATGAAAAGTATAAAACATTCTCCGCAGATGGTTGCCCCTTATCAACGAACACTGCTCAATGAAGATTTACCGGGTATGTAGACTAAGTGTCATTTCAACGTATGCAGATTACCGATTGTTTAAAACAAGCGAATTACTGATTAGGCTCTAATGCTCGTAGATTTAGTGACAAATATGAAAGAAAGGGGTGTGACACTCACCACTCCCTTGTCTTAGAGGTCATGCTGTTTATGACAGCAACGATTCTTGTATATCTTATTTGCAAAAAGGGGTCATTTATGGGGTACAAACTTTAAAACTGGTCAAGCGAATCCCATGGATCGGGGGACAATGGCCTACCCAGTTCCAATATTAAAAAGGCCTTGAACAGCTCAGTCTGTGAAGAATTTTCCAAACATACATTTCTGTTTTGTGTGTACAAGACAGTGACCGGAACATGAATAATCCTGACAATGATTGAGAGCACAAAGAAATTGCTACTTCACTAATGGCATAACAAGCGTGGCTATAATAGATTTGCAATCTTCTCTCTACAGTGTACCTAAAGATTTCTAATACCAATACTTGGAAAATTCATGCCTAAGCTATCGAAGCTTAGCTGCAGAAAAATCAGAACACTGAACAGCACTGGTATTAATACATAAATTTTTGTAAACTATACCTGCTTTTCCTCTGACATGGCACCTGTAGCCATGCAGGATTGCAACGTTCCTGCAACTGTCTTTGCTCCTGAAGGGGAATTCACTTCAACCTTCACCACCATATCCACGGCAGCACTAACCACCTATAATAAGAATGATAACAACTGTCTAAAGCAGTAGCTCTGTAAATCTTGTAACTATAAATAAAAGAGCCATGCTAAGCCACAGGGGAGGAGGAATGAACCATGAGTATGAGCAGGGTTTAGCAGTCATAAAGATCACAGTATACGCAAGAGTGTCCATCAGGGGGGTTGGGGTGGTAAACTTCTAATAATCTCAGCACCCAGTCCTCGTCGATATTTGATAGGGATTCAGTAGGTTCTTACCGGGCTCCAAATTTTAATTGCTGCTGATTTTGATTAACCCTAAGCAGAGTAGTACCCCTCCCCATCCCATTGTACCCCACCGAAGGTTGGCCCCGATTCCGCTCTGATCTTACTGAAATCCTTCATAAAAGCTACCACATGGTGGCACAGCCACATGGATGTATTGAGGCTAAGGGGAAATTAAATTTCCTCAAAAATGTCACAAAAAGCTATTGACGTTTCCTACGTGCATTTCAATGAATCATTCCGCTGTTCTCTACGCAGAATGAGCATGTCCCTACTTTAACAATGGACGATAATCAAAATAATTCAAGTACATCATTCAAAATATAACATAAAAATAAATAGTAAATAAGTAGCTAGCAAGTGGCAATCCCTTGTCCAACGTACGATGGATTTGAGCGTACTGTATTTCATTTCATTTCGTTTTAATTCCTCTAAAGAAGGTTGCCCTTCAGCCAGAGCTGATTTACAAGGGGCCCTCCACTTTAAAAACTACAATACAATATCTTAAATCTAAAATCTAAAACATAGTTTAAAAAAAGCTAAAAACCTAATTACATATATAAAACCTAACATAGGAAAAGAAAAAAGAAAAACATAGAAAAACATGAATAATTAAATAACCTTTTTCAAACCAGCCAGAGAAGATGGCTGCTTAGTTTTGGCAGGAAGGTCATTCCACATTTTAGCTCCTCTATAAGAAAAACATCTCTGCCCATTACATGACATTTTCTCGGGCAATTTCAAATCTGTCGCTGTATTTCGTAGGACATACGAAGAGCTCGTTGAGTTTTTTGTAAAGAGATCACAGAGGTATGGTGAAGCCATTCCATGCATGGACTTATAGACCATTGTTTTCGATTCTTCAGCTATAAGCTGATCAATGGTCTTCCAGCCCAACCTGTCGATAAGTAGTCTGCCAGGGGTGTCAACGCTACTGTTTGTTAGGATCCTTGCAGCTCGGTTTTGAAGTTTTAGCAACTGATTAAGCTCATTCGAACTAGCCCAACCCCAGACAGAGCAACAGTACCGAAAGTGTGGCTCAACAATACCTTTGTATAGGGTCTTAAGTGTTTCCTGTGGTAGAAACATTTTTGAATGCGATAGAAAGCCAATAGCATTGGAAACTTTGGTAGAAACTGTTTTCCTTCCAGTTTAGAGAACTGTCGATCGCCACACCAAGGTATTTTGTTGCTTGTATCACTTCAAACTCCTTGTTGCGAATTTTCGACTTCAAATCTTCATCACGACTTTTGAGGGTTTTATGCTTTTGCTTGGAAGAAATAAGCATAGAATTTGTTTTTGCAACATTTAAGGAGAGTTTATTACCTTCAAGCCAAGTTTCCAGTTGTATGAGATCGTTATTGATAGCTTCGTTAAAGGTTTCTATATCCGAAGCTTGATAGCATAGACTCGTGTCATCAGCATACATGGAGACAACAGAATTTTGAACAGCATGCGGTAAATCATTTATATAAATAAGAAAAAGAAGAGGGCCCAGACATGACCCTTGGGGCACACCAACATCTTTCTTCTCAAGCTTGGAACTGATCCCATTTCCGTGAAAATAGGCCGAACACTAAAATAAGCTCAGTAAATTGCTAACAAGGACTTGCTGAGTATTTTAGAAGAGAAAAACGGAGCGTGCTATGAAACCGGTGTTTTATCTATCGCTTTTCTAAACTATGGAAAATCTGCCTTGAAGACTGCAGAAAATTCTTGTTGCAGAGAAATCATTTCGATATGCACAGCTGTATATAAGTCAGTTTTTAGCTGTATACTCTACCCTGGTTAAGGAGTACAAAATGAAATGAAATGAAAATCAAAAGCATTCTAAAAACAAGCCGATGTATAAGAAAGTCAATATATTTCTATATAAGACAAGCCGTGCCCATTCATTTCGCAGAGTTTCCTTTACAGTTGAAATCCAGCGTAAAGATTAGATGATACAATACATTCAATTCAAGTAGGCAAAGGGGAAAAAACTACAGTAGGCGAGAAAGAACGAAGAAGTTATGATTCAGCGACATCTACAGTACTTCAAAACAAAGGAAGGGCGAGCTTACATTTCCTTTGGCGGAAGAGTCTGCGCCCATACCACTAAGAACAGCATTAATAACCTGCAAAGAAAACGAAAACAAATGAGGATCACGTGCTGTCAATAATCGAACGTACAAAATCCTAACCCGACAAAACATAACACAAGCCAACAAACATCCCTCCCCCCTATCGAAAATTTCTAGCCACGGACATGTCCTGGTTGAACGTCATGGGCTGATCAAGATAGGAACTATTTTCAAAGGCATAGGACAGGCGTCTGAAATTTCTATGCATTATGGTACTGTGTTATGAAATCTTTAACAACTTTCAAGCTGGAGTATGACATACACCTTCAAGAAAATCTAGAAGTGGTATGACCTGCACAACATCCAACTATTATTGAGGTCTGTAATAATTTTAACATTTGCATTCAATCAGGGACGTAGGAAGCATCTAAAAAGTGGGGGGCCAAGTCCTAAAGGGGCACATTACCACGTCCATTTTGGGCTTCAAAGGGACACTTTTGGATAGTTTGCTAAAAAGTGGGGGTCATGATCCCTTTGGCCCCACGGTTCCTACGTCCCTGCATTCAATCCCATTTGCACGGCTGGGGTATCAAAACATCTTAAGTCCTAAGACTGGGAATCCAAATAATACTCGTATAGTTCACTGGGGGACAAATTTTTGAGGCTATCCTGCATTTACTTCGGCCCATTTAACCTTGATACCTAATGACTGTTCCCTAGCATAGACGTAGGAAGCATCCAAAAAGTGGGGGGCCAAGTTCTAAAAGGGGCACATTACCACGCCCATTTTGGGCTTTAAAGGGATCTTTTTGCATAGTATGCTAAAAAGTGGGGGCCATGGCCCCTCTGGCCCCCCGGTTCCTGCGTCCCTGTTCACTAGAGCGATCTTCACTCACCTGACTTGCGGCTTGAGGATCTGTGGAACCAGAATTCGCCTTCAGAACCTCAGTCAAGTCCACATTTTCTGCTTTTTCAACTCTTACCTGTGAAATGACATAATCACCCACCAATTAGGAATGTGTTGCTTGCTAAACATACTTTCAATGTTGTTTATATAAAAATTTCTCTATGTTACATTTTATTGTCTTCCTTAGTCAAGCATCTCTATATTGAACAAGGATACTAAACCATGACATTATCAAATACAAGTTGCTTTCATAGGAAAGTGGTTTACGAAAAAGGAGCACTCTAGTATCCTAAAAATTAAAAAAGTTCACTGGTCCCGGACCTGAGAGAGGCCCCCAAATGCTATGAATTGAATCTTTGGTCACTTTCAAATTTCAAAATGACGTCACCAGATCCACGTTGCACAAATACTTATATGGATGGGCCACACCCATGCCTATATATGGGTGGGGTTGAAAAGAAAATTCTAGCTTAACAGGTTCTCAAAACCCAGGTTCTTATAAGCCGGCTATCACCGTATATGGTATAGGATTTGTATCCAGTACTGAGGTTTGCACAAATAAACTGAAGTGAAAACTGAAAGGAAAATAAAACAGGATCGATTATGTACGTCGAGCACTCAACCCTGTGGAAATCTGCAAATAGAGGGGCATTACGAGCACATGATTTACCCTTATGGAGCAAATTCGAAAGCATGGCCCGCTGACTGAGCGGTATGGGATTCGACGTAAAAAGTCGAGGAAAGCGAGTTCTAGAATACTTATGTCAAAGAGTCATAAAAATAAAGCCATAACTATGGCAGTACAACGATAGAGACGAAAGATCCCAAACTCACCGTTATACCTATGTAAATATACGTCGAACGGGCTCTAATCGCATCCTCGCAGTAAAAGCGAATCTCAACCTTTCCCTCAAATACTCCAGCTGGAAACATCATTAGATCGCTTATCGGGGACAAGCTCTCGTAGAAGTTTATCCAGTCGCTCTCTGAAGACGAACCCGTTACTCTGTAATCGGCAAAGAACCTCAGTGGCATGTCTTCATCTTCAAAACCACCTTGAAAATTCACAAATAAGAGGTAAATTACTCGTCAGCACAGTGACATAAACTGCTATATCATTCGAAATTTCTATTCTTGCTTGGAAAGTAATGTTCCTCTCTATTTCTAGTATCAATTACAGATTGATACAAAAACATATGAAACTTCAAATCCACATTGCACACGAATGAAACGACGGCCAAATCTTCCATTATTTGGCCTCAAACAAAGGGTACTTGTCCCAAATTCTGCAAATGTTGAAAAAAATGTGATGGTAAAGGTGAGTCCCATGTACGATTTCGTACCTAGGGGAAGTGCCCGTTAGAGGGGACACTTATCCTGAACCGTCGGCATAGTGAGGTAGGGTGACCAGTTCCTTTCCTCGTCGCCTATAACTTCCCCAGTGTTGCCACCAGGTACCCATTTGCTGCTGGGTGGAAAGTAAGCGAGCATCCCAACTATGATCCGAGGGTTCGGCTCGAACCATCGGTGCAACGCTTAGCAGTCAAGAGAAAAATAAAAATTCCTACAGAGGGCACAATTCAGAATAATACTTTTCAGATTTAGAAACGGGAAAGATATTACAGGAATTTCAGTATCTCTGCCTTCAAGCTTAAGATGATTATAAGCAGACCATTGCGAACACACACATAAAACAGCTTCAGCGCTTTCCAAGAAGACAGGCACTTTCATCGTTTTGAGGTAAAAAGCAAGGGTTGAGACCCCAGTGCCCCTTTATTTGCGCCTATGGACTGATAGGAAAATAACTGACCACCTTAACACAATCTTCAAAAAGAATGAGAGTGCACACCTAGTGAAATACCTCCGTGTAACATAAGCCAGAAAGGCTCGTTGCTGTAAACAAGACTTTTTAAAAAAAACTTACTGAATAAGATCTTGAAGATTTTTGAAAGAGGCTTGCCAATACTGGGCACAACTCTACATCTATCTGCACTTGGAGCTTTCGGAGGCACATTCACTTTAATGTTCACCAAACTAAATCCTTGAGTCTCCCTAAATCCAGCCAAGTACCCCGTCAACTGAACCTGGTATTCATATTTCTCTGACAATTTATTTGGCTTCATAGCCAGGTTCTTCTGATTTATATCAGTGCCTAACCAAGTCCCAAAATCTGGAACTGGAACAAGAGACTCATCACTTTCCCCAACTTTCTTGGACTTCATGCTCCATTCATAAATGATCTTACTAGCACAATGCTTGGTGCACATGGCAAGCATTTTAACTGGTCTATCTGGATTTTTCTTTATCTCACAGTTAGAAAGACAGCTAAAATGTAAAATATTTTCAGTAGAGAGGAGTTGAAAATAACATCATATATATTATATTATCAACTAATATGTTATAGAAAACACATAACAGTAGTGTGTAATGAACTAGTACATATACTGAAGACAACCAATGTCGAGATTTTGACCGACCTACACCGTCAAGATGCGACTATTAAGCTCTATAAAAATATAAATATAGATAAATATAAATATATAAATAAATAAATACAATATATATATATATATATATATATATATATATATATATATATATATATATATATATATATATATATATATATATATATATATATATATATATATATATATATATATATATATATATATATATATGTGTGTGTGTGTGTGTGTGTGTGTGTGTGTGTGTGTGTGTGTGTGTGTGTGTGTGTGAATAGGCAGTTGAGTACAGTTAACATCTAAATATCTAAATCTGCTATTACCTAATTTTAATTTCCGGAGGGTCTCCGGGAACGATGTACAACGAGTAGTCAGCAGTGACATCTATCCGGGGTGTCGGTGATGATGGCTTTGATATCTGAATCCGTAATGTGAAATACTGTTTTAATGGCATAAATGATGAGTTAACTTGGGCCACACTTTTATCATCAAATTCTTCCAGTTGACCAATACCGTTACCAAAACACCCTCTGAAGCTGCTGGTAACGTTCAACGTGTGGTTCATAGCTTCCGGTGCAGGGCCCTGTCAATTTAAATAACAGGTAGATCTCCATACTATTAAAGGGCAGTTTAAATGATAAGAATCTCTACATTATAAAACTTAACTTTTTAATTTTAGTAGGCGATCGTACTGTTCTATTCAAAGCATTTAAACACTGTATGGGTATGGAGTTGAGTTGCAAGTCATGTATAATACAAATTTTGTAAGAAACATGATGAGTGGTCTAGGGCTAAAAGTTCTTACATTTTCAAGCACTTAAAATCTGAAAGATCCTTAAAGGCTTCTTAATTTAGAGGTGATAAGATATAATGACTTTGAATTAGGTTGGTTGATTGGATTTAACGAAGATTTGAGAAAAGCCCATATATCGCAGAGAAATCTCATTACTTAAATCTTGTGCATTTTGGAGAAGGAGTTATAGGGACATTAAGAACTCTAAAATTCGGCTTCTTAAACATGCAACTGGCCAGTTCCTTCGGGCTGGAGCACTATAGTCCTCAAGTTTCTTAAAACTTTTGCCATTGTAGTCCCAGATTGCACAATTGCTGCATTCATCTGCAAACCTCCAATACAATCATTTCATAAACATTTTATACTTTGCCTCAGAAAAAACCTTGGACCTACCATGATTTGATTTCACTCTAGCTAATCATTGCAGGGCTGCAGATACCAATTCAGAAAAAGATTCCCTGATTTTCCCCATATACTCTTATAACCCTCGTTTAGAATTCTATCAGTTCTGTGAACAGATATGGAACCTGGGAGAACTCACAGAGCTGCGCTTCTTCTATTTAATTTCTAAGAAATTAACAGCATTGAGATAGAAAGAAGCTGCTGATGGGCTTGAGTTAAAGAGCTGTGAGGTATAAGATTTTCATGTCCGCTCAAATATACAAATATATTTCTAATTTGTAGCTCTACTCCATACCCATACAGTGTTTGAATGTTTCGAATAAAACGGAGCGAACGTCTACTAAAATTCAAAAGTTAAATTTCCTAAAAGTAAAAACGTAAAGTGATAATCATGGAAATAGGAGTTGTAAAAAATGCCAAAATGAT